>JAOWCC010000549.1:0-77500 GCA_030867875.1 Actinernus sp. WN-2022 | reverse complement strand
CCCGGCCAATCCTTTCACGACTTTAGCGTAGCACCCACAAAAGCAAGTAGGGTTCATCGTTCTCACTAAATTTACAAGAGAGGTTAACTTTTTTATACGCCCTGAGGGGTTCTACGGGCCACCACTCCGGATCCAGTATTTGTCCTATAACGGCAGCGGCCAATCCGGAGCCAGTATTTGTCCTATAACGGCAGCCAATCCGGAGCCTGTATTTGTCCTATAACGGCAGCCAATCCGGAGCCTGTATTTGTCCTATAACGGCAGCGGCCAATCAGGGACCCGTATTTGTCCTATAACGGCGGCGGCCAATCAGGGACCCGTATTTGCCCTATAACGGTAGCTGTCCCTCATGGGCCGCTTGTGACGTCATCGCCCCGCCCCTTTTCTCGACCAATCAGGAGGCGGTATTTGTCCTATAGTGACCTGTTAAACTACTCACGTTTCAGCAGAGTGGGATTCAGGTTTGGAAACTTTTCAGCTAGATTTTCCTTCGCACTACCTGGTAGTGATCTCTGATTGGTTCATATTCTATAATTTCGCATAATTATCATAATTAACTCATCCGAGTGGACGGCAGGATTCACTTTGGACTCGCGATTGTCGATCGTTGAGTTTCAGTGGAGTGATTGTCTTTTGACAAACACCTTGAATTCGTAAAGAAAACATCTGGAAATGGATTGAAAGTGTCCTGCCCAGTAACCGGCCGACTGTCCTGTAAACATGTACATTTTATCCCATCGCGTCCGCGGGGTTGTTGATAATCAATTATTTGTTCAAACTCGCAGTGGTAAAGAATGTTGCTACTCTCTACAAGGAACTGTTCTTTCCAGTAAGATAGTCTGAATATTTCTTCGAAAATTCTTTATTATCCTTTCATGTTTTTCTACTTTTCTCTTGCATCATTTACATAGGTAATATCTCGTAGCTGTGTCGATCCGAACGGCAGATCGCGAGACAAAGATCAACGGAAAGATCAGCTGTACTTTACCTCCAAATATAATATCACGATTTGTTGCTTCGAAAAGGTTTTCACAACATAAAGAGGCACTTGAGAAGCAAATGGGATGGAGTTATATATATATAGGTAAGGCTTTTATTTTGGCCGGCATGATCTCAAATAATTTCTCAAGGCGAGCGATGGCTTTGTTTTTGTGACCCACGAATTCTTACTACCGCCGTGGCAGTTTTATTTGCATAAATTAAATTGTTAATCTGCCTTGACGTCACAGGACGGCATTATGGGCTATTGGATTCAGACGTCTCTCTCGGGAGGAACTAATTAGTTTGCCGATAAATTTTCAAACACAAACGAACGTGGAAAAATGTTCACGCTTACGGTAGCTTGCACATGGTAGTAAGTCTGTCAAAATAAGAGTTTTTGTATGGAAAAATTACTGTTGGCCTGATTGGAGAGACGCACGACTCGGTTCAAAACAGCTCTCAAAGATTTCAGTGTGAGCTTTGCATCTTTTGACCGTAGATATTCTAAGGCTGTGTATGCAAATGTAGGTTTGACAAGAACACAGCAGGACAAACTTCTCACCGATTTTTTTTTCCGCGAAGGCAATGCACATTCACTCCCCACTCGAAGGCCACTTTGTCGACATATCCCATGATTTAGTTGTTAGGTTTTAACACCAGCAGAATCCCTTGGTCTTTTTGTTAAACAAATAGTTTTATTCGAGAAACTATGAAGAGCCAACAAACCAAAACCTTTTACTTGCAATAAAACTAATTTCTGTTGTCGAATATATATAATTAACTAGACAAAGATCTTTATTCTACGGTTTTCGTTACCTAACTCAACAGTACCCTCCTGAGTTAAATTGTGCGCTTTATCAGTTGATGCCGAGACATAGATAGATAGAAACAGTCCTCAACTTCAGTACTACATAAGTCTACATTGCGCATGATCGCCTAAAAAGCCTTGCTCATGTTTACTAACCTGGAGCTGTATGCCATACACAACTTTGGAAAGTTTAAAATGTCCGACAGTCTGTGGTACATGCTCATGCAAACGATACCATCTAGTGGCTAGACAGTATTATTTGCATGTGCATTGTACCTTCGTCCAACGGTAGCAAAAAAGCCTGACGAAATTATCGTACACGTTGGTACTAACGACCTCAGATCCGAAAACCTCTCTCCGAGGGACATCGCAGACAAGCTGACGCAACTCGGAAAGATGATCGAGAACGATTCGCCGAACACAAAGGTCTCCTTTTCGCAAATTCTCTTTCGATCTGACGACGCTGCATTAAACGCGAAGGGAACTGAAGTAAACCAACTGTTCAAGAGTCATGCAAGAGAAAACGAGTGGACTCTCTTAGACAACGCCAAACTTACTAGCACTCATCTAAACGCCAGTGGTCTACACTTGAATGCTGATGGGGTTAAACTATTCTCGAGTAATGTAATAAAGCATATCAGAAATGGCAATTGATCTGAATTACTCAAAGGTGAAGTCGTAGCAGCTAATGGTGAGTCAGATAATTCATCGATTCATAACCTAAATGCCCGCAGCTCCATTTTACCTAATGAGCGCGGATTTAAAATGGCATCACTAAATATTACAAGTTTGACAAAGCATATAGATGAATTGAGAATTATGCTGTCTGACCAAATAATTGATATCCTCGCCCTTAATGAAACTAGGCTCGATACTTTAATCCAAAATAGCGATATTCATATAAACGGTTACAATATAGTACGTAGAGATAGGGATCGAAAAGGTGGGGGAGTTGCTTTCTATATTCGCTCAAACATTAATTACATATTGAGATCAGACTTGCACCTGACAGATTTGGAAAATTTGTGTATTGAAATCTGCAAACCAAGATCTAAACCTTTCCTGGTATCGACCTGGTATAGACCTCCCAGTTCAAAAATAGATATATTTAATCATTTCGAATTGCTTGTCCAACAATTAGATTTGGAGGACAAGGAATTTTATATTCTGGGAGATCTGAATTGCAATTTCGCTACAGATATCAGGGATAACAACACACACACACTCCAAAATATTATCGATATTTATAATTTAACTCAAATGATCGCTGAACCAACTCGTATTACTGCAACAACAAAATCTTTGATCGATGTAATATTAACAAACCGCCCAGATAGACTGACTCTCTCTGGAGCATCACATTTAAGTATCAGCGATCACAGCCTCGTCTATGCATATCGCAAAATAGCAATTAATTCTTCGTCCAAAGGCCCGCATAGCATTTATTATAGAAAATTCAATCATTTCAACTCAACCCAATTCCGCAGGGACATTTCCCTTCAATCTTGGCAGTCACTATTGTGTATAACTGATGTCAATGAAATGTGGCGCAAATGGAAAGAGCTTTTTCTTAATGTAGCAGATAAGCACGCGCGGTGATACACTTAGTAACCCTGCGGAAATAGCAGACGCTTTCAATGAACATTTTACTAATGTCGCCCAAAAGATAAGCGAAGAGCTACAACCTGCCAGAAATTCCTTCGAAGATTGTTTACCAGAGATCTCTCCAAATTCTGCATTTTCTATTAACGAAGTTGATAGCCTCCATGTCTTCCAACTGATTTCAAAATTAGACAAGTCTAAGTCGACGGGCCTGGACTATATCCCAGCAAAATTGTTAAAAGAGTGTGCGGATATTGTTTCAGAATCCCTCTCTTGGTTATTTAACCGATCAATAGCCACTGGTGTTTTTCCAACCGAACTACAGTGTTCCAAAGTATCCCCGATTTATAAGAAAGGGAAACACATTGACCCTGATAACTATCGTCCCATATCAGTCATTCCAATCGTCGCTAAAATTTTCGAAAGGCTTGTATATAACCAATTGTTTACTTATATCAATGACAGCAAACTCTTATCAAGCAAACAATCCGGTTTCAGACGTTTACATTCCACTTTGACGGCTTTGCTGGAAGCAACTGATGATTGGGCGCTAAATATCGACCGGGGAAACATAAATGCTGTTGTTTTTCTAGACCTCAAAAAGGCCTTTGATACCGTCAATCATAGTATTTTACTGTCTAAACTTGAGTATTACGGTATCAAAGGAAAAGCCCACGATTGGTTTTCATCCTACTTAAATCAACGCTCTCAAAAATGTTTTGTCAACGGGTCTTTGTCAGGAACACGCTATCTCAGTCATGGCATTCCTCAAGGAACAATCCTTGGTCCATTGATGTTTCTATTATTTATCAATGATCTCCCTCACTGCGTTTTAAACTCTACACCAAGAATGTATGCTGACGATACTAGTCTAACCTTCTCAAGTAATGACATTGATGTTTTAAGCAACAACATTGTATCTGATCTAGCATGCGTTCATGAGTGGCTTAGAGCTAACAAGCTAACATTAAATATTAGTAAGACAGAGTTCATGCTTATTAGTTCTAGACAAAAACTACATTCTCTATCACAAACCGTCATATCCTCTATAAATAATATTGCAATCAAGCAAGTCAAAACGGCCAAATCACTAGGCGTGCATATTGATGAAAACCTGTCGTGGGAAAAACACATTGAAATTACGTCTAAGAAAATTGCCTCCGGCATTGGAGCCATAAAACGTATCAGACCCTTTGTTCCATTTAAAGTATTACTAAGCGTGTACAATGCATTGGTCCAACCACACTTTGACTATTGTAGTCAAGTGTGGGAAAATTTTAACAAGGGTCTAAGTGACAAACTACAAAAACTCCAGAACCGTGCTGCCCGTGTTCTTTTAAACGCTTCATATGACTCCAATGCTGAACGATTATTCAAAACGTTGGGCTGGAAGAATCTGAAGACTCAGAGGCTTATTCATTTATCGATAATGGTCTTCAAATGTCTAAATAATCTTGCTCCCGAATATCTTTGTTCTAAATTCATAGCACGAAATGAGATTACTAATTATGTTCTTAGAGATTCTTCCTTCAAACTTGCTGTTCCATATCCACGCACAAATTATTGCAAGCGCAGCTTCAGCTATCGTGGAGCAACCCTATGGAACAGCCTGCCAAGTGATATACGGGAGGAAAAATCTTTAATATCTTTCAAGAATAAAATTAACTGCTACGACTTCACAAATACGCCATTGTAATTAATTTAGATCACACGGCGCTCATGTAAAACAGGAATTAGTATAATAGGGATTATAGAGTTGTAGAGTAGAATTATAATTCTTTTATATACCGTGTACGAGTTTAATTTTGCGGGAGCTAATTTTTGCGGATTTTGCGGATTTCCTTCGATCCGCAAAAAAAAAGTCCCGCAGAAAAAAAATCCCGCAAAATTTTCCGCCGCAAAAATATACTCCCAGAAAAAAAAAAAGTAAATCTTGTTTTAATGGTTATATCGGGTTAACAGCAACTTTTGAACATTGAACATAATAGGAAACGCCAGCCAAAGTTAATAAAATACATTTTTCTTCTCACATAGCCGGCTTCTCACGGAAAACCGTACTTTCCCGCGTCTGTGTCACGTTCAACGTCAGTTGTCGTAAATAAAGACTGACAACATACAGTCAATTCCAAAGTACATGTACGCAATGGATTAATCTACAGACTTAATTCCTGCAGCAAATAAAGCGTGCTCTCATAACTCCGAGGCGACCGGCACAACAGGCATCTGTATTCCCGATTCAACTCCAGACACGTCCTCAAAAGAAACGGAGACTGTTATCATAATCGACTAATACGTTTTTACAAGAACGTACAATAATTCCCATAGGTTTTGTCGTTGTTTATGTTCATGTTGGCGCTAGAACAACAACTATAGAAACTTCCCGTCGAAATTGTAAGTCAGGAAGTAAAATTTCAATTTAATACCGATACTGCCTTGAATTTTATTTATACTTGACCAGAAATCCGCAAAAATTTCCTCCCAGCAAAAATGTTAGCTGTCTCGATCCGCAAAAAATTCCTCCCGCAAAACAAATTGAGTCGGCAATCCGCAAAATTTTCCTCCCGCAAAAATTTCGTCCTACACGGTAGTAGTATTTTTAGCATTCCAATATTAGTAGTTTTTTTATAAGTAATATTTTAGTATACCAATATTATTAGTTTCATAATGTTAGTAGTAGTTTATATCACTATAATTAATATAATTATTATATCTTTTACTCCAAATGTTATACCTGATGAGCCACACCGTGTCTAAATAAAGATTGATTGACCACACTGTCGGCTTCCTGATTGGTTAAGCAGAAAGATGTTAAAAATTCATCAAAACCTTTGTTAGGTGGCCACAGTACGGCACGCAGCACAGTAAAGTCGATAAATCACATCCTTTATATCTTACTGGATTTCATCCTATACTCTTTAAAATGACAGTGGTTATTTCATGTTAGAGATCCCAATTTGGTGATCTCAAAAAGCATCATGCATGCATTGGGTATTTATATGCTGTAGCATTGATTTTACAGTTCATTTCACAAAACTTTGGCTGTGCCTATTCCCGAGTTCGTTGAATCCTTTCCAATTTCACTTTGATAACAACCATTAGTTTAACCACCATTCAACATTTCCTTCTCCAACTTTAGTGAGTAGCGCCTTTCTTGTTTACAAATTTACACAGCATTTTATATATCTCAACCAACTTCACAACCAACTTCCGAACTTTGCCGCAAATTTTGTTTCGAAGTTCAGACTGAAGTTCCAAAGTTCATTTGAAGTATCACAATTTGATTGACAGGTATCAAAGTGATTTACAAACTTCGGAACATAGTTCCCAAAGAACTCGGTAATCTGTGTGGCGAAAGTTTTGTGAAATCAACTGTAAGCACTATTTACACTAGCGTTTTATTTGGGTTAGAATGATTTTACTTAGGGACGGACCATTTGAAAATTGATGGGGGGTGGGGGAGTGGGTACCCGGTTCTTTTTTTGCCCGGAAATGTTTTTAGGACTCATTACTGCAAGAATATTTTTTCTGGCATCGCATTTTTGTTAAGGCATTCAGTATTTTGGTTTTACATCAAGAACATTCTACACAAATGTCTTGACATGATGTACCCTGGGTGCCAGAGGTTCTACTACCCCCTCTAAGCCAAAGTAATCATTAAATATATAAGTATATTTCATTGCCGTCAAATTTATATACTTTAACTATTATGAATGTATATTAAAACCCGCATCTGACATGATACTCTTCATATTAAATACGTATTTGAAAACTCGCACGCTGTTCACTTTTGTTAAAAGATGACTTGTTTCTTTGAACACGCTTTAAATTTCTAACTTTAACATGAACTAAAACGTATGAATTTTACCCTAAATATCATAAATGCTGTACCCATTTTTACTCGCTAGATCGAGCAATGTCGGAAACAGATAATTCAGTATATCCAGAAGCAAGCGACCTGAAAGAGTTCTTAAAACAGCTGTCACCAAAATTTAATAACCAATGGTTTGACACAGATAGTGCTTGGGTTAACAGTATTCGAGTCGCGTAGACTGGCGCGCGTGATCGATTCCTGGAAGAAACAACAAAGTGATTCAGAACCACAACCTAGTAAGAACTCGGTTGGTGGTGTGCCATAGAGAACTTCGTCTGCTTCGAAATTCATCTCCTTGCCTCGAGCTTTCAAGAACTTTGTTGAGACCAGAGACGGACAAGGCAACATAGTCGTTTCTGTAGATGCGCTGAAGCGGAAATGGAAGAACTTATGGTACGACAACCCAGTCAATCCAAAACAAATTTCGCCTGAAACACGAGAAGAGTGTTAGGAGTTGTGAAGTTTGGTGCTGCAAACAGCGTTCAAAACAAATTGCTATATTGTTCGCCTTTGTCAGTAGCTGGAATGAACACTACAAAAACAAAAGTATCATGGTTAAAATAGAACACGCCAAGAAACAGTACCCAGGCATTGCAGCTTTCCTTGAAGAGGAAAACAAGGCCGTTCCTTCGTCAGCAATATGTATGAAACTTTGTGCAACTTTGTGCAACAACTCTCGGAAGCTAGCTCCTTTTGCGACACTGCAGCTGCCAAGTGCGAAGAAGATATTGCCGAGTGCCATCGTGAAAATGTCACAAACTATCACCCAATGTTGGTCTTGCAAATTCTGTCAAAAAATCTCATATATTCCAGACAATCAGGATTTCGTAAACATCACAGCACAGAAACGGCGCTAATCAAGATCATAGACTAACTGTTGTTTGAACTTGACAAAAATCGGGTCAGCGGCATGGTCTTGGTCGACTATCGCAAAGCTTTCGATATGGTTGATCATGCCATTCTACTCTCCAAGCTGCAAGTATATGACGTGATCACTGACAGCCGTACAGCCGACAAAGCTCTCCTAAGGTTTTTGCTTTATCTTACTACTAGTCTTACAACGACGACTTTAACAGTAAAATCTCTAAAAATGGAAAATGATAGTCTCAAAGCACAACTCTCTTCAGTCCGAGTTCCTGAAATTTCAAGATATGTTTCATAAAAGAAGAGAGGCTTTGCCGGGATACCTAGTTCTGATTGGTTTGTTTTTAGACATTGATTGATGATTGGTCAATTTGAAAGAGCGGTATTGCATGAAATTCGTGTTTGCATCTACTTGAGCTATAGCTACCAGTGAAAGGAGTTGTTGCGTTCGTTGTTGCACTGCAAAGTTTAAATTTCCTTGACACGTTTACTTAGTTTTCTGCACCATTATGTCATTTCGCCAGGCCCAGAAGGACAGTTTGAAAGGTTAGTACAAATTTAAGCTATTATTTAAGTTGCATTATCACAAAACTATCATCGTGATCTCCGTGAATTTTCGGCTGCCCTTAAATTCCTGCTTAGTAAAGTCGAGATCGATCTATTACCCTAAGGCCTAACTCACAAGTTCAGAAAAATATTACGGCTCTATATACGGAGAAAACCTCTGGGACAAGGGTACTGTTTGTGAAAGTAGTATTTGTATTCTAACACTAACAGATATAACAAGTAACGACACGATTTGCATGGTTTAATTCGCATGCATACATCAACGATAAGTTTTAATACGGCTTTAGTCAGTTTAGATTGTGCTGATAACGAAGTCTGTTTATCATTTTCGTATATTTTTGATTGCAGACGTGAAAGAAAACCAGTACCTCGTGTATTTCGAGGAGGATGGCACGTTTTCCATCGCAAAACGAGCACAGATCCAAAATGCCGACGAGGATTTGCATGTTGGGGAGAGCATTAAGGTCAAAAGTGGTACGAAAGTATACCCTGGGACGATAATGAATATAGGTTAGTTATCACAAGTGACACAACTATGTTGGAACCTATGTTTAACGAATCTGCGTGTTTATGTAAGCTTACTCATGACATGTCTATCTTATTACTCTTCGTTCATGGCTTTGAACTTTGACGCTGGGAGTTGTGACACTTTGGCGTTTGGGTTGGTTTGGTGTAGTACTGAACTGAAGTCGACAAGCGATCAAGTAGTTGTAATCAAAAATATCCGGTCCAAATATACTATTCAGAAATTTAATAAAGAACATTCATGGCTTAGTTTTTTTGGCGCGGGGAGTTTTGACACTGTCGAATGGTTTGGTGTGATAACAGATTCTCGTTTCGCCCACGTCTCGAGTCATTTCGTGGACCGTTTCGTGTGATCCCTCGTGACTAAATGAGAATGTTTTAACTTTTCTCTGATTTAGCCAGTCTCTTCAAAACACATAGCTAAAGTGTTTTAAAATTTATGTAAGTATTAAAAGGTTTCAAATGCTATAAGTTACGGGGCATATTTTATCTGGAAACACGACCAAGTTGTAAAGTGAAAATTTATCAAGTCCTGATTCGCGTTATACCACACGTGCTTCAACAACGTCATTAATATGATGCCAGTCTGAGATGAAGTATAGAAATTCAAACTTGGGCGAAACGACTTGAGACGTGGACGAAATGACCAGAGAGAGGAGGGGATACGCTGGGAACATAATACTTGGCTTATGATTACTGTATTTTTTTATCAGGAGATATAAAATTTAATATAAAGGGGACAAAAATATTGATAGTCCAATTAAGGATCAAATGGACAGATCAAATACTTCATTATTTCTCCAGGACCTCAAGAGGAATTGGAGAGGGTGATGAATATCCAAGAAAAGGTTTCCCCAGCAGGTATATACCATATTCCAAATGCATTAACTCTACTACTACATACCACCTTCCTGCTAGTCAAAACATGGATCATGTCAAATTTATGAATCCCGTCGAACATTTCTTGTTGTTGAGAATCACTCTAAAATCAAACATTTGAGAACAATAAAATCCCCAAATACATGTATTGACAGGGGATGGCGAGATCATGTTGAGTTTTGTCATGCTCAAATATTATTGATTCTCAATAGGAAATTCGATTGGAGTCAAAGTTGTCATGATCCAAAAACACTAATAATTCAATTTGACTGCCAGTAGTTGAAACAATTGCTAAAGTCAACAATATCACTTTTATCAGCCAGTAAGAATGCAAACAAGAAGAAACGGGTCAGAGATCCACTGAGTTCTTCTGATGAGGACACTGAGCAGAATATTTACACCAAAGCCAAATCCCACCGGCAGCCTGCACTCAAGAAAGGTTTGTCAAAATATACTTCACTGAAGTACATGTAATTACTTAAAACTGAGCATCTGGCAACATTTGAAGAACAGTATAAGTGACTTTTGGACAAGTTCTATATTCATAATAATAATAATAATAGTCTTTATTAACAAATATACCACATCAAACGTGCAATATTTTACAAAATATATAAAAAGAAAAAGAAGAAATATTTATACATATATATAAAACTATAAATCTAGTAACAGTCAATTATGTTCTCACAAAGTGAAGACATCTATTTATAAAAATGGATTTGAACCTCTCAGTTTTTACACAAGGCAAGATATAGTTATGCCCTCTATCACGGAGTTGTCTGGATCTCTGTGGTGGAAAGAGATCGTCAAGGGCAGTATGATTTTGAGAGATTCGGTTCCATAATTTCTTATCCCTAGAGTTTAAAATACTGCAAATACTATATTTCTCCAAACAATACCCTGATCTAAAAGCTCTAGCAAACATTCTATCTATTCTACTGAGATATTTATCATAGAAACAGCATCCCCATACTTCGATGGCATAGGTGAATACAGAAATAACAAGGCTATGAAAGAGCAGATCTAAATGCTCAATTGGATACTTATAATATTTACATACTCTTAGTATATAAAGCCGACTACTAGCTTTACTCAAAAGGAATTCTACATGAGTATCCCAATTAGTGGAACGGTCTTCAAAAGTAACTCCAAGTAGTTTCAATTGATCTTTGCGCTCAATAATAGGAAGAGGGGCAGGTGGCTGCTTAGGACATCTACCCTTAAGCAACATTTCCCATGTCTTACTAGTACTTCAAAATGTTGTGTATTATTAATAGCATTTTGTCCAAGCTCCTTTATACCTGGTAAAACAAAAGAGTCTTTATGACTTTTCACTGCATGAGTGTGGCCCTATATAAAACTTCTTGGTCAAGACCTTTTTCCTTTATTCAATAATGCATGTAAAAGGCCTCAGCCATGAAGTTTTATATAGCACCACGCTTGTTCGGTGAAAAGTTGTATAAAGACCCTCCTAGTCAATCCCTATAAAACCAAGGGCTTCACCAAGAATCTTAGTTTATAAATTAAGACCTTCACTCGTACAGTCCTTATGGGGACTTTTCAGTTCATAAGATGAGACTCAGAGTTGCTCAGTCAACTAAGTGCAATGGCTCGAGGAGCTCAACAAAGGCCCCTTAATTACTAGTACAGTAATGAACAGAATGTTATCTGAGGTTTTTATCAAGTTTTTCCCTCCTGAAAAACAGTCCTCTGATATAATATTTCGTTACATATTAGATTTAACTGTTTTTCAGACTGCATGTTTACATTGTTGACCTTCTGCATATTTTCTGTAGTGCATTTAATCTGCAGCTCTGATGCAGATGAGTAGAAGTCAGAGCAGATGAAAGTCCAAACCCTCTTGGCTAGGTTCAAGAGTGTAAGTATTCAAAATGTTTCAAAACGTATGCAATTATTATAGTACTATCAAACACTTTGAGAAACTGCACATCAATTAATTTCCTAAAATCAGTTACAGTGCATAAATAAATGCTAAATGCACCTGAACAATAATTGAAAATTTACAGTAAGACCGGAGCTACAAACCTTGCATTTCATTGGACCCCTTTTTGGCTGTAGTATAAAGAAATATATTGTGTGTATTGCTCTATTGTTGTTTTGTTGGGGTAACAATGCCAATAACATGGAAAGGTTGTTAGTTACTGCAGTCTGACCCAAAATTGAAGATACCATAGATTTCAAAGTGATTTTTGGGTGTTGGGGCAGAGCTCAGGATTGTCAATAAAAACTGATACAATAGGCTTTCCAGTCAGCCTCACAAACTCTGTTAAATTAATAGTTTTCAAAATAAATTTCATTCCTTCAGTTTTAAAGATCATATGAACCTAAAACGTGGGCTTTTTATTAATTTTGGCTTCCTCTTTCCATTTCTAGTATCCATGTTGTTTTAGTGGGCCAATTTTTTTGATTGACAAGGTCATGTGACCAGGTCCTGCAAAGGGCATATCAAGTACAGTGTTTTACAGGCATTATTAGGTGATCTAATATGCCACAAATGAAGGGAAATACAGGCAAAACAGGTGGCTACTTTTAACCTGACAGCTGTCTATGTCTATATAAAAGGTTAATCTCTGTCTGACTGTATAACTCATAATGTTGAACTTAATCTTCACTATTCACGGCTTTAGTATAAACCAACTACATGTAGTAGACTATTACAAATCCTGCATTCTGATTTGCTACCCTATTGTAGGTCTATTTGTGATAGCCCATGGTAGAGAAAACACACATTTTGTTTCTTTCTATTACTTTTACAGACTAGTAAGTAATTAGACCTCTCGTCCTCATGGGCTACAAGTTAATAGCTCATTTGGCTACACCTCATGGGCTATTGACTTGTTGATTTTTGGGCTGCAGGTCTAATTAAATATATTCACTTTATATTAATGATATAAAATTTGACACTATTTATAGGCAATTCGTAAGGTTATGGTTTCAATAAATTGTTGTCCTTTTTAGAAACCAGTGATTCCAAACATGCAGATAGTGGAGGACGACAGGCCCTCTGGTTCAGGTGCTTGCTGCACGTCGGGTAAATGCCCTCTGCAGAAGAGGGTCCTGGAGCTTGAAGTTAAGGTTGAGCAATTACTTGCAAATAAGTGTCAAAATAGTGAGCAAATACAAGGGACTAGCAGTTCATGTGCCCAAAGTACCCCAACTAATGTAAGTAATATTTAAAATAACTTTCATTATTTTTTAAAGTTATAAGCTAGGCCAGTGATCCAACTTAGCCTAGGGGTCCACTGCCAATCTACTTTTCCACCAAAGCTATATGCCTAGTCATTAATTTTGAGCATTGCTATCAATGGTTTTACTTAAATCTGTAAGAAATTTAAGGCCCAAATATTTTGAAAACACTTAGCATCAGTGATACACATGATGTTTTATTTATAATCATGCCTGTATCCAAACATAACTAGTGTTTTTCTCAGTATGGACTGAATACCTACCGGTAATCAGGTCTGTGATATTATTCAGATCACAGTTGGCTAGTTACAAAATTCTGTACATTGAAATCTTGACATGTCCCTGAGAGAATAACTAGAATGATACATTGTATTTTCTGATTTTGAAACAGGGTGAAGAAAGAACAGCAGATGAAGGTCGTATAAAGAAGGAAATTGTAAGTAAATCTTATGTGTAAATAATAAAATTGTACAGTAGCTACACCTCTCTCCAACGAGAGACATTGAGATACGATTTGAGTAGAAAAAAAAGTCATTCTGTCATAACATCCTGGTAGTATTGCTGATTGGTCGATTTAGCTGATTGGTCGATTTAGCCTGCTTGCAGGCTTTGGTTGATTTGGGGTTCCTGTCGTGGGAGAGGGTAAGAAAGAGAGCCTGCAACAAGACCCTGACAGTCTGTGATTTTGAAATTTGCCCTCATGACGTCAAATCCCATTGCAAGTTACACTTTTCACAAAGTATTTTAAAATCAATTTTTTTTTTGAGATTCTGTTGTAAATGTATCCTGGCTAGCATTGAACCCCTTGTATTTCTAGTGCATGTTTGATAATAAAATCCAGATAAAAAGAGTGAAAACAGCAGAAAATGGTCAATTTACCCGCTGTGCGCTACTTATACCATAATACATGAACCATTTTCGAACAAAATGTGTGTGGCCCTTAAACTAGATTCAACCAATCGGATTGGAGAACTATTCTCTTTCATGGGAATTTCAAAAACACAGGGTCTTGTCACAGGCTCTCTTCTCTCTTTCTCCCTCTCTCCCACCACAGGAACCCCAAATCAACCAGTGCCTGCAAGCACCAAATTGCTTCATTTTTATGTAATCAGTTGTGGATTTTTTTACTAGAATCTCATACATCCCTCTTTGGGATGGAGAGCCATCTGTTTTTTTGCAGGCAAAGCAATCGCCAGTTGTATTGAATAATGTCAATATAAATAAGTATTTGATGTAGACACAAAACAAAAATGGTGTCAATCTGTATTAATATTTTGTTGCCTACGAAGGGCATCTTTGTCAGCTCATACTTCCTTTTTTTCCAGCTACACAATGGATTTGATCTACTCTTGATCAATGCAAATCCAAAGTCCCCTGAGAAGTTTGCACTTAAGGTGCTGACTAAGCTCTTCTCGGATGAAGAATTGAGCACAGGAATCTTGCTGCCATCAACAAGATCAAAGAGACTCTTACTCAACGAAGAAAAAGTACACAAGTTATTCGGTGAGTAACATATAATGCTGTGCTGAGTTTGCTAGCAAGATTGTATACTTTATGATTGCATTTACTTTTTCTTGTGATTGGTTCAAGTCCACTGTAAAAAAAAAAAGGCAGATAAGCAGCACTTGCAGATAAGCCACACCCTGAGTTTAGAAGCTCAAATTTTTGGGGGAAATTTTGAAACGGAAATCAAGAAATCTGCATCACCTTCCTTGCCCCGTCGCACTTTCAACAAGGTTACTCCGTAGTTTACCCATAATTTTAAATCTGAAAGTGTTTAAACAAGTAGCAAACAAGAAACAGACAACACAAACGGCTCTTTTAGGAGCCACCAAGCTTGCGAAAGTGATGATTAGTGCTTCCTTTCTTTTTTGTTTTGTGTAGTTTTAATCAGTCAGACTGTTTTTTAAAAACGTTGATTTATTGAACTTTTATAGATGTTCTCGCAGATAAGCTGCACCCCCGATTTTCAACGAACATTTTGGGTAAAATAGGTGCGGATTATCTGCCACTGTTTATGGTACATTAGGGTGGTGGCAGAGTGGCTATAAAAAAGGCCCAGTGGTGTGATATTGTACATTGGGGTTAACTTGCAAGGGCACTGTAAGAGCTGATGCAAGTCAGAGAAGCATGCATGCAGATATTCTTGGCTTTCACCCACGTGACCCGGCCTTGACAACGGTTGCTATCCGCCATATTTGTGCCCCTCGACCCGTAAACAAAGACGCGAAGTGAGAGGATTTAGTCGAATATGGTTCACTGTATTATCGTTGGTTGCGGGTCGAAAAGCGGCAAACATAAGCTATATTTTGCTTCAATACCTAAAGTAAGCACTCATCAAGGCGAAGAGCACGAAGAACGAACGAGAGAACGCAGAAGATTGTGGATTTCGGCGATCAGCCGCGGAGATACAGCTACTAAAAACATCCTCGAAAGCGAACGGGTATGTGGCCGTCACTTCGTTTCGGGGAAGCCTGCAGCTTCTTGGGATCGATATGATGTTGACTGGGTACCCAGTCAGAACCTCGGCAAGAAAGAATATAAGGAAGCTGAGGCGAAAGAAAGTAGACAGAAAGAGACAGAAGCGAGAGCTGAGAGGACAAAAGAGCGCAAAAAGCGAATCGCAGAACAACAAGAGATAGAAGCCGCAGCGAAGAGAACGCAGTTGGATGTTGCTGGAGATCGTGTACGGGATATTGAATTCATGGACGTTGGGAATGAACCTGAAGAGGTAGAAATGGATTTGGACCCGGAGCTAGAACCCATAGAACCGAAGGACGCCGAAACGCAAACCGAGGAATTGCAGTATGTGTTTAGAAGCGTGCCAACATATCGCGACTCAAAGATCGCTGAAACACAGACTGAAGAGTTTCAGTACATGTTTAGAAATCAGACTTATCAAGCCCCAAACAAAGAATACTTCAACTCAGACGATAAAGTTAGATTTTATACCGGTCTCCCTTCATATGAAATACTTATGGTTGTGTTTGAACATGTTGCGCCCTATGTATCTCGTCGATCTCAGTGTCTGGACAGCTTCCAGGAATTTATCATGGTTGTGATGAAACTGCGGCTAAACATGCCTTTCCAAGATCTGGCCTACCGGTTTCTAGTTTCCCTTTCTACTGTTTCAAGGATATTTACTGCCTGGATTGTAGTCTTAGATACTAGATTGTCGTGTTTTGTTACATGGCCTGACAGAGAGAGCTTGTGGAAAACTATGCCTATGTGTTTTCAGTACACATTTGGACGGAAAGTTACTGTTATTATTGACTGCTTTGAGGTGTTTGTGGAGAAACCTTCAAATCTAATGGCGCGTGCACAGACCTTTTCGTCATACAAGCACAATAATACGATAAAAGTGCTTATTGGCATTACACCACAAGGATCCATCTCATTTGTATCAGAGGCTTGGGGTGGTCGCACATCTGACAAATTCCTGACAGAGAACTGTGTTTTTTTTGGACAAACTGGTACCAGGGGACACAGTGATGGCTGACAGGGGCTTTACCATTGCTGAAAGTGTTGGTTTAAAGCAAGGGAAGCTTGTTATACCAGCATTTACAAAAGGGAAAGCCCAGCTAGACCCAGTGGATGTAGAAAGGTCGAGGGGAATTGCGAATGTCAGGATTCACGTCGAAAGAGTGATTGGACTACTGCGCAGAAAGTACACTATTTTAGAAGGAATTATTCCCACAGACTACCTAGTTTGTCGTTCAACTGGACCTGCAGAGGTACAGGTACCTATAATTGACAGAATTATAACGGTATGCTCTGCTTTTGTAAATCTTTGTCCTCCAATTGTACCATTTGATTAGGATTTTTTTCAATTGTTCTAGTGTTATAATATAATGTTTTATTATCCCACTAAACCTTGTATTCCAATCAGAAGTGAGAGAAATTTTCCTGATATCATGGACAGTTGCACAAGCATAACTATAACAAAAAAAGAAAAGATGGGGAAAAGTTTTGTGAAGAAACCAATGAATGGCTTCCCGGTGAAAACAAACTTCAAGTCAGTGGGATAATAATAAAATATTATAGTACAATTGATGTTCTCTTCCGATAAATATCAGGGCTTCTCAACCTTGTCTTGCCAAAATACAAACCCTGTCTTGTCAAACCTGCCCTGATATTTCACTGAAGCAAACAAAAATTGCCCAGTATGTACACTCTGATTGGTTGAAAATCCAGGGAGGTACATGGCTGGCCTATTTCATAAAAGAAATTAGCACACATTTCTCATTTCACCATAACATGATGTGAAAACTGGTTGAACGGCAAAAAACTGTGGAAATACTCACTCCCAAAGGGGCTCGTATTCCCACATAATTAGCCATTCTCCCATGATAATTTTATGTGTGGTACCATCACATGGTACATGGAAAAATGTGTGCTATTTCGTAAATAATAGTACAGAGAAATAGCAGCACAAGGTCTTTTTGTAGACAGACCCTGAGATCCAACTGTTAATTATAATAATAAATAATTCCACCTTCTTGCAGTAAAAACCAACTAAATAAAATAAAAATAAATGTACAATTAAAAGTAATTGTGGATTTTAGAATAAAACTATGGCTAATTCACAGGAGTACAAAAACTTTGTTCAGATGCCTATGTAACATAGAGTGCAAACAATATATCTGTGAAACATTAGTGCCACAAAATTGCACAAATTTGTACAATTTGTAAATAGTCAATTTCGTCTAGACAGACAAATAGGTGAAAAATCAGCTAGGCATAAACCACTAAATTGTACAAATGTGCAATTTGTATTTCACGGATATATCATTTGCACTCTATTCGAACCATTAACTATTTATACTAAAAGATGGGGAACATGCTAATTGATCCATTTTGCAAACATTGCAATAAATGTGGGCGCATTCTAGGGATATCAAATGTTACATGCCTTGGATCAGTTGCAAAAATTAAACACGTAGCAAATGCAATGGAAAAAACACCACAGTCGCTACCATTTCTCTGCTGCTGTACAGGTACATAGTCCAGTGAAACTAAATGTCCACCAAGCAAATCATTTGCCTGTTCTTCTATTTCCTGGCTAATAGCATCATCATAATAACTATCATAAAGGTTTACCATGCCAGGCAAACAACCCACAGAACTGATGCAAACCCAGTGATCTGTACCAGAATGCAAAATCTGGATACATTCTGCTGAAACTACATCAAAGTTTCGCACGCGCCCTAGTGTTGGGCGCTGCAGTCCCTCAACTGATGGATTGACTTTCTGTAGTAGCACTTGTGCAGCTTGCACAATGTCACCAGAAAGCCAACCTCCAGGATCCCTGATAAGGTCATAATCAGCATCCACCAAATGTGCAAGAGTTCCAAATTTATCAATTGGTCCTGTTGTTTTGTTAGTAATGACAACATTGTCCTCATCACCGCTCGAATCACTCAACTCACCAGTAGCAGCCGACACTGTCGGTGACGCAGAAGAAGTACAAGAAGTAGATGGCTTTGTCTTTTTCCCTTTGCAGGCCTTGCATTGCCATGTTGTTTTAGAATTATTGGGCATCCTTTTCAGCCCCAAACAACTAATATGGAAGTACCGTCCATGGTCACACCCAGTATTGTGACACTCAACCAATTTGTCTCCTGGAGATGGTTTTGCATTGCAGAGACAAATATTGGTGCAGAGCATGGCAGCCTGGTTCACTAGTGCTTTCCCTTTGGCTGATGTAGCCTTCCTAGCCACACGCTTAAACTCTGGTAGCCTGCTGCAGTGGGGACAGTACCAGGTATTCTTCATTGGTACTCCACTTATTGCCAAACATGCCTTGTGAAATCGTCCATAAGGGCACCCTGGGTTGCTACAGGAAACATCATCTGCACTGCTCTGCTCTCTGCAAAAGCAGATGCTATCAATCCCTGGAGCCTTTATGACCACATCGCACTTTCTTGTGTACCACCGGCCCAGGATCTCAGGGAGAATGCATATTCTCCAGAACGATTGTAGTTTCACCATAACAGTACTTGTGTGTTCCATATCAGGACTAATTCGGTCGCATAGTAAATGGGCATTGCCCTCCACATCAAATGTACAAACAACAAAGTCACAGTATTTCCTCTCTGGAAGAGTAAATAACTGTTGCTGGACTTGGTGGTAATAATTATGCGTTTTCTTCAACTTAAAGACCCCATCCACCTTTTCCAGACACGCACTCTTTTTATTGGTATACTCGTCAAAGTCATTATCGATTATAGAAACTGGACATTTGATTTCCCCGCATCCCAATCCACAACAATCGCAAGACATAAAAAAGTCAGGTGTGGCATGGATAAAAGGGTACTGCTTATTGATAAACAGGCCACATCGCTGAATCTGAAAGTTAACATGATTTCCCTTCATGTGTGCCTCATAAGCCTTAATGGCAGGTTCCTCATATTTGCACCCATGCCTTGTCGCCTTTGTGTTCACTTTGTACAAATGGGGGTAACAAATTGACTTCAGCAGTGATTGCGGCGGCTGTGCAAGGTTGCTGTGGAATACTGCGCCGCTAACAGATGCACCAATCCGTCCAGCTCGATGCCTAAAAAAGCCTGGACCCCTTGCTTGTGACCTTGTATCTTTCTCAACCGTCTCGATATCCTCATCAGAAATATTGACATGTACATCTAAACATTTGCGCAAAAGATCAGGATATTCGAGGTCTAAATTACTTGGTTCATAGAGATCCGTTAGTACTGGGACGTTGCGGCTTTTTGACACAAATTGATCGGCATGTTTCTTGACTAAACTTAACGCCACAGCCTTTGTTTTGCATTGGTTCAGCTTGTCATAAAATGTCACAATTTCCGCTGCTGAAACTTGAGGTGTCGGGGTTTGCTTTTGTGAACCAGTAGCACTAGTGGGTCGTTCTTGTGAGCTTATGCTTCCATCAAATGAATCTATTTCACTATCTATGTTTTCTTTCAGCTTTTTAGCCGAAGTAAAGTCGATGTCTTTTATCCTCGCATAAGAAACTTCGCTCACATAAGTTGGAAGCATCCATGTACACTTTACTTGCGTGCACGCTAACTTCCTATTGATTCGTGTCCAACATTCAATGTAAAATAGAACGCTCGCAACATGCGAGCAAGATTCTGCCAACCCTGCTTTGCATCCTAAACAATGCACAGATAGAATGGTTCCATCAGTCCCGATTATTAGCCACACGTCCACAAGAGGGTCGTTCATTCGTTGTGAGTGTCTAATGCGCGCTACAACAACGTGCTTTCCGGCGATCACCTTCCCTTTTACCGAAGCCACAAAACCAGATACCACTTGATTGTATGCTTCCAAACTCTTGTAGCTCTTGAATTGGTCATTGGTGTAATAGCTTGTTTGGAGGACCAAATAACTGAACAAATCCGACTGTTCTACTGGCGGCAAACATTCGGGATCGAACTCATCGCTTGGGATAATGGCCGGGTCGATTCCTATCACCGAAATTTTCTCGAGATATCGCAGCTTAATGCGGCTTTCCAAGGCCAAAGCATACTTGGAGAGCACTGGTATATTCTTGCTGTGCCTTTCTAGCTCGTCTTTCTTGATTTTCTCGGACGAATTCATGCTTAATGTCGATAAAAACGGGAAAGTACTACAGAAGTGGCCTACGATCACAATAAATTTCACACTCTGAGGGGCACAAACATGGCGGCCGTCCATATTTGGAGAGGCCTGTGACGTCACGTGAAAGCCAAGAATACTATTATAATAGTTTATTATGACAAGGGAGTGTAATTTTCAACCCCTATTTTATTTTTGCAGAGGTTCTCAGAGTCAAATATGGTAGTGAGAAAATTGCTAATATTCACCAATCGATAGTGGAGACCTGCAACCAGAAGTGTCGTGATGTATATAGGACATTGAAGAGGAGGTCTGACACAAACTGATACTTGAAAGTATTTAAAAAAAGGTCCAATACATGGTGCAAAGAGTACAGTAGTCCATGCTGGAGATGATTTTGAGTAAATTACGTCTAACAATAATTATTCTTGATTTACTTTACTAAAAAATGGTCCATTACATGGTGCAAAGAGAGTACAGTAGTCCATACTGGAGATGATTTTGAGTAAATTACGTCTAACAATAATTATTCTTGATTTACTTTTTCCTAAAAACTACTAGAAGTAGACTTGACAAAGAAATATTGCATGTACAACTTTCTTTGCACCATGTATTACTTTACCAGCCAATCATTATTTGTTACTGTTCTGAATTATATTACAACACATCATTCTATGGTGATAGATTATATTGGCCTTTATGGGAATCAAGCAGTTTTTAAATTAGAATAATACTTATATATATTACATCTTGTGGTTATCTGCAACATTAAAGACATTTCATAAGATTGTTTTTACATCATATTTATTTCAAATTGAAAACAAAATGTTAAATTCATTATTTGCAATTATTACTTCAATAAATGATTATTGCCAAATGAATCTGTCGTATAATTTTATTGCAATATATTTGAAAGGAGGGGTATAAACTTAGTATATTTGACAGACAAGATCTGGGTAAGGTTTGGTTAGGCTATAATTTGTGAAATGAAAATAAGATTGAGCAAGGATATTGACTAGGTCAGCCAAACTTGTTATGATATATATTGGATCTGGCACGATTTTGCCACTCTAAATTCCAATTCGATCTGTGGATTAGCCAGGACCTGGCTTTGATCAGCCCCCATAGTGTTTACGAACCTCAAGTTTTCCTCTTTTTCTTTGTTTCTAACTCCAACAGCTCCTTTGAGTGAAGCAGTCCAAAATGGACAGGCGGAGGCACATTCTTTCACGAAATCTCTGTTCGAAAACTTCGCAACTTCGACAGGCGATTTTGCACTTAACATCGACTTGCTACAATATTCTTTAAACTCTCCATCCACAGTTCTGCGCAAAGGCTCTGAAATTTCCGACCTAAGTTGTTCATGTTTAAACACTAAATTAGCTACAATGTTCCACTTCTTTTTGCAGATATTAACTACTAACGATTTGGATTCTTCGGTGAAAGAGCTGCGACTTTCCACATTACCATTAGGATAAACAATTACAACTTTTACGTCGGTTGCGGTAGGCTTGTTTACAAGTTCCTTTATATTCAAGTGCGCCAAAATAGCGCTTTCGTTTTCTTTGTTTTGTTCGAAAGCCAGCGATTTCTTTGCACCTTGTGTTCTTTTGAGATGTTTCTTGGTGGTATGCTGCTCTGGTGAAATCGTCGTAGGCAACTGCCTCTTAAACCGTGGCGCCTCGCAACTAACTTCTGAAATATCGCACGGCTGTCCTGAACACTCGATAGTAGACTTCTGCCTTTCTTCAGCTGACTTAAGCAACTTGAAAAATCGATATGTGCTTCTTATATAACGCCCGCATTGCTTACAAACTCTGTCAGATAACTGCGAAGAGTGCACAAATTCAAAACCCAGTTCGCTACAGATATCATTTTGTCAGCTATATCCTGGAATTCGGGGCCAGTGTATTCTTTTCTTTTCGGTATCACGAACAAATTTTCCGTACTGATGTAGCTCGTTTTACCATAACGAAGAACTAGCTTGGTACAGCAAAATCTACATTCCTCGTTTGCTACGTTGTCGTTGGATTTCTTTTTGTTTGCCGGTTTTTTCGGCGTATCCCCACGATATTCCATCCTCGATCCACCTGAGTTTGGCAACTGTAGCACGAGGGCAGATCTGGCATGAGTGTTTGTTTTGATCGAGACGCTTTAGCAGATTCGAACAAAAGGCTGTCGTAGTTCTTTTTGATTGGTCCGGTGAGAATGCGTTACAAGTTATGTGCGTGGTGGGCGTGTACTCAGAAACCAGGGGCTTTCGTGCAGGCGGTCTTTCAGATCTGCTTGTTCTCCCCCACCCCCCACCCCCTCCATTTGTCATTCGATCCCAGGTCTCAATCACGCTCGGCCAATATGGCGGCGATGATCCGTTTGCTGCGCGAAAAACACCCTCCACCGCCTGCAAGCAGGCGAATCATGTTGTAACTCCCATAATCCTTTGCGAGAAGTAAGGTTTACGTAACGACTACTGAACGATTCTGTCATTTTGCTCTAGCTGTTACTAGACTTTTTTGCGCAAAAATGGAGACCGACGGAAATGCCAGTGATCGCAGCATGAACATTTCAGATAACTACGTCGAACTACTTGAAAGAGTGGTTAAAGAAAATAGACTTTTAAGAGAGGAAATCAAGAATCAAGGCAAAGCTCAAGAAAAGATAAATGCTCAAGGTACATGTAATGGTCATGTGATCTGAAATTGGACAACATTGAGTCAGATTTATAACTCAGTCTGTTTACTCAATATCTAAATAAATACATGTAGCTCAGAGATCAGAACTGAAGATCGCGATGTTGGGGTAATGTGGTTTCGAAGAGGGTGTGGATGTACATGTATGTAATCTATTAAATCATGCCAGTGTACCAATCGACCAATAGTCATGATGTACTGACTTGTACTTTATTTGACAGTTTTCTGCATCAGTAGAGGTTGGGCTGCATGCAGGCAAACTTTCAAACAATCTACAGAATGAGCTTGTGAGAGATGTGTGTACCGCCATACAGAATTACACATCTCATCCAAGCAAGGAGGAAAGGGTACAAGTGGCAAAAACTTTAATTGCCAAGTACCCGTGCATGGCAGATCAAAAGATACTTGACACCTCAACAGAGTGGGTATGTATTCCTTTTTTTTTACAAAGGTGAGAGTCTTGTGCATAAATATATCCATTGCGCAGGCAAGACTAATGTACCTGAAATCGTCAACCTGGACCCAATGCACATGTAGAATGATAATTACATGTAAGGCACCATATGAATTCCAGGGCTTGAAAAAAAATATTGACTTTGATTTAGATCATGTGAAGTGCACACTGTGTTGAAAGTATTTTACAATCTTGTTTATTATGAAATGGCAACTTAAAACGTTTTTCTTACAAAAGTTAGGACTCAAGACCATTTTTGCATTCTCAGGGCTCCTTAGAAGTCAAGATATTCAATAGGATGAAAAAACTGCAAAAGCCAAAACGGAATGTAGCAAACCGAAGAGGAAAAGACTTGCTGAGAACTGCTGGTCAGAACCACCGGATGTACCCGAAGGAGAAACCCTGGAGAGTCTGAGGAAGTATATTAACCAGAAGCGTCCAGAGCTGATTAAAAAGCCAACCAATGTCAAACTACACAAAGACACAATGGACCACACATTTGCTCTACGGAGATATGACATTTTGGAAGGCCAAGCCCTGTAAAGGATGTGCTGGCTGACTATCCTTCTCTCCGAAAGTTTGTCCATGTAAGTACAGTATATTGTAATGAGTTTGTTGCAGTATTATGTGCAGTACAGTACAGACGTACATGTACTGTTATTGAAATAGCTCTATGATGTAAACAACATCGGGCAATTTGATGAAAAGTTTGAAATCACAAGTTACTAATCCTTAATTTTCTTGGCCTCATGCAATTACTTATTATAATATGGTGGGTTTTTTTTCGAGCAAATTATGGTGGCCTGGTTAAATGACCACGATAGACTCTAATCCTACAATGTATTGTGGTAACATGGTAATCATTACAACGTTACCACGATAGAACCTCAAATCCTAAATTGTGGTAAGAATTTTGAGGTGGAAAGACTTATTTGTATGGCGAAATACACTGTACATTGTACATGTGTACAATGTATTTGCTGTGAGAAGCATTTTCTGTAGAATTCCAATTTAAGGTTACTGGGGGGACCGTGAGAGCGAAAGAAAAACAAGTTTTTCCCCACAGAAATAAAGTTTTGGAATGATATTTTCGTTTACTAAAAACCCTCTTGCAAAATGTTGAATATTAATGTAGGAAATCCAAAAGATTTTACTCCAGAAATTCGAGCTTCCATACAAATGAGGTGCCTACAAATGACAGCAAATCAATTTACATTTTTAGGCTGCATTGCACGCATGCGCAAGGGAGCCTTATGCTATACTGAAAGCTCAGACTGACAGCTGCCTACCTATATATTGCATCATTAAAAAAAAGTGACAACAGTATGATCTTATAATTTCTGTAGTTTGCTTCCAGTTTAACCAATTTTGCTATGCTAAACAACTTACTAATGTGATATTTGTTTCAGCTTAAAGGAGAATTGTGCCGAATCTTCGGGAGTGATGACATACCAGCAGATGTCCGCTCAAAATATCAAACTTGGCAAGGCAAGATCTTGAAGCATGCTGAGACATGTAAAAGCAGAGAGATGGAGAAGGTTGTTGAGTGCATGCAGGCTGCTATTTCTGAGGAAGGGTCTGACAGAACAGGTGATTACATGTACATTTATATACACTGTAGAGCAAGTGTCAGTGTGCATAAACTAGGGGTCAGTGAGCATAAACTATTCATAACTATTCACTGTATAAAAACTTGCATATGGGCCTTGACATTACTAGCATTATCGTTGAAGTGCGACTTTGGATATTTCAAGTTTCATATTGAAAACTCTGTTTTACTGTCTGTCAATCAAGCTCATCTTGTGGGATAGTGGGTGGAGTTTGTTCATCTAGACTGAAGAAACTGTTACAAGTGAACAAAGTGCCCATTATCCTGTGGAATGAGTTTGCTGGGGAGTGATGGACTTATTAATATTGTTACTCAGTCGGAGTGATGGCTTAATGTCCAATCTTCATGCTGGGGACTTATTAATATTGTTACTCAGTTGAAGTGATGTTGGGGACTTAAAGTATACTAGCTCTGATACATGTATCTTCAGACACTTACACCACCTGTAAAGTGTCCTGATACATGTATGTCATGTAACAATTTCTCATACTCCAGGTACAAATGTATACAGGTGGTGTCTATTCCCTGTGATATTACATATACATTGTACTTAAGTACTGTAGTTCACTCAGTGATCATATTTTGAAGCCAGGAAGGAACAGCGTCAAACATATAACAATGGTGATTTTGTTATCCAAGCAAATTAGAACGGATTTCAAATGGGAGTATGATTTGTAATTAGTCAGCCAAACAGATTACAAAGTAAAACCAATTATAGTTGTGGTTTTACTTGTGGATTACTTCAGCCTGTGATTGGCTGACTGTGTTTTTAACATTGTATCTATGGTTGGATACATGTAGAGCTCTGGTTTTTCAACACAAAATTGAAATCCACTCTAATGCTGGACAGTACATGTAGTTTGGTTACATGTACAGTCTATGCCTTCAAACAATGGATGAAAATGCTATAGACTCAAACATGTGATGCACTTGATATTATAGATACAGGTTCAACATACTGAATTATTCAACTACTGAATTATTCTTATTATGATTGTTTGATTTATTTTCAGAGATAGAGCACATCACTGCATTTGTTTTGTTAAACAAATTACATAAACAGAAAAATGGAAAAAAGAAGGGAATTCAAGAGGAGGTGTTCACTCTTTTGAAGGTATGATGTTTATTTTTTAACAATTGTTTTAATTTTAATACAGAACCTGTGGTGGGCCATGAGGAGCCCCTAGTCCAAAACTTTTGTCCCAGTGGGGTTACTCCTTTTATATAGGCTCTTGCGCATTTCGCTGCCTACCTTTACATATTGAATTCACATCCCAGACAGCTTTCAAGCAGTTATGATGAAATGCTCATGTTGTTGTAAAGTTGTTTTTGTTTTGCTCTGTTGTTTTCGGTGGCAATATGCCTTAAAACTACTCTAGCAAATGTTAATTTAAAATGACTTACTATAAAACATATTAGTGCATTGTACACATTTGTTGTTTTGGGCAGCATGCCTTGAAAACAACTGTGGCAAATGTTGCACTGTGTGGTGTAACTTTAAATGACTTACTCTAAAACATTAGTGCACTGTACACATTTGCTTTGTTGGTTTGGGCGGCACGCCTTGAAAACTACAGTGGCAAATGTTGCACTGTGTGGTGTAACTTTAAATGACTTACTCTAAAACATTAGTGCACTGTACACATTTGCTCTGTTGTTTTGGGCAGCATGCCTTGAAAACTACAGTGGCAAATGTTGCACTGTGTGGTGTAACTTAAAATGACTTACTATAAAACATATTACTGCACTGTACACATTTCCTCTGTTGTTTTGGGCGGCACGCCTTGAAAACTACTGTGGCAAATGTTGTACTGTGTGCTGTAACTTAAAATGATTTACTATAAAACATATTACTGCACTGTACACATTTGCTCTGTTGTTTTGGGCGGCACGCCTTGAAAACTACTGTGGCAAATGTTGCACTGTGTGCTGTAACTTAAAATGACTTACTGTACACATTTGCTCTGTTGTTTTGGGCGGCACGCCTTGAAAACTACTGTGGCAAATGTTGTACTGTGTGCTGTAACTTAAAATGACTTACTATAAAACATATTAGTGCATTGTATACATTTGCTCTGTTGTTTTGGGCGGCACGCCTTGAAAACTACTGTGGCACATGTTGTACTGTGTGCTGTAACTTAAAATGATTTACTATAAAACATATTACTGCACTGTACACATTTGCTCTGTTGTTTTGGGCGGCACGCCTTGAAAACTACTGTGGCAAATGTTGCACTGTGTGCTGTAACTTAAAATGACTTACTGTACACATTTGCTCTGTTGTTTTGGGCGGCACGCCTTGAAAACTACTGTGGCAAATGTTGCACTGTGTGCTGTAACTTAAAATGACTTACTGTACACATTTGCTCTGTTGTTTTGGGTGGCACACCTTGAAAACTACTGTGGCAAATGTTGCACTGTGTGCTGTAACTTAAAATGACCACAGTACTATAAAACATATTAGTACATTGTACACATTTACTCTGTATGGTAAGGCGTATAACATGACATGCAACTTCTGTTAAAATTGGCAGCAGACCGTCTCTAGAAAAACTGAGGGGAAAACTTCAAGTGTTAATCTCAAATAAGCTATGAAGCTAGAGCTGGATTAAAGAAGCCTTAAATCCATGTTTTATACTATGATCATAAAACACTCTGGTCATTTGAGAACACTCGAGAAATGTTGAAAGCATTCGGCTTGTGCTTTAATAACATTTCTCTCATGTTCTCAAATGCCCATCGTGTTTTATGATAGCTCTTTATTACTATTCTTGCTATACAAAGGCATACAAACAAAGCCAATAAATAATGATGTATTTAACAAATAAAGAAGCCTTAGCCAGTTTAAGATTCTCTAGTGGGTTATGTTTGAGTATCAATAAATGCCTCTTCTCCAATAAAGGGCCTTGATATTTAGTTATTTTGAGCTGCCTAAGAAGGGACATTTATTCAAGAGGGGTATTTATTTGTGAAGTGGCATCTACATGAAATACATGTAATATTATATGTGTAACACAGATGGTACATGTAGCTGGGAAGCACATGCAAGCAGTATGTGTGTTCTATACGAATCAATGTTTGCTAATAATGCTTGGTTAATAACAGTGAAATTATTTATAGAAATCTTAGATTCAAAAACAGTTTTTGTTGTATTGTTGATTTCAGAGGGACAGTGACGTTGAGAAAGAGATAGAGCCATTTGTGCAGCCTCAAGTTGTGGGTGTTGGAGAACTCTACGACCTAGATCTTCTTTACATAGTTTGTGAAGGTAGCATTCTCGGCAGCATACCGCAACAGAGGATTATCGATGCAATATTAGGTCTTCTGGCCAGCTTTTATATATTTAATATTTCATATAAGGAAGATAAAGGTACTCTAAGCTTTTTAGAGTAAACACTGCTTGGAGTAGGAAGGGGGCAAACTATTGTTTCTGTATCAGCAATAATCAACACTATTGCTGATTTATAAGCAACAGTACATGCACAGTGTACATGTAATCCTGCAGTGATGAACCTACTGTATGTAGATAAATAATATTGATATTGGTCATACATGTAGGACATGAACAAAGAGCAATACATTATGGATGTATAGTACCATTGACTTAAGGTTAAAGTAAAATACATTTTTTCTGAAAGTTGTGCAACAATGTAGTAACAACTGAAGTTGTTGATTGGCAAAAGTAAAAATAGAGGCTACTTTGGGAAAAATATTGTAATTTGCAACAATAGAATTTGTTGCGTAACAAGTTTAAAAGGGTCGGAAACATGAGTACAAAAAAATCTAACTTACATTGCTGCATATCATGTTTAGAGAAAATTGTGCCTGTCATGGAGGAATGAAACATATAGAACATAAATTGAATACAGAGTCAGTAAATTATTGGCAACCACAAACCATTGTGATCTCCCAATAACCTGTTCTGTAATATGTCGTACATGTATGCCTGATATCAATATATTCTAGATCAATTTATAGCTACATGTAAATATTTGTCTTAAGGTTAGAACAAAGTTTCAAATTGCGTTTTCGGAAAAACGCTACAGTCACAATTTTACCTACAGGGTTGTACTATACATGTATGTCATTTTAAAGGTCTTGGATAAAAGAATATTGGATAGTTGAATCACATTTGAAAAATAAGAACATTTAGATTTTTTTTATGCCTAAATACATTTATCATGAAAGCCTGTTGAAGTCCAGTTGCAGCGTTTTGAAATTTTGCCCAAATTTGCAGGAGACATAGAACTTAGTGGTTGCTAGAATATCGGGGAATTTAGGAGTTATTTTTTTGTTCACGTTTTATGAGTGTTTTTTTAACTTTGTGAAGGAATAAAGTCGGTAATACGCAACATATCAAAAATCCCCTGACACAATATTTGAGACAATTTAGTTGTGGTCTGAACAGGATGTTTTTATTTCTTGGGGGTAAATCCACACGGCCTGAACTTGTACAAGCAGTAGCCATGAATTTTCATTTAAAAAAGCATATAATCCGAATGTTGTTCTTAAAGAACGAATTCTATATTCAATTTCCTCTTCAATACCTTGAAAATTACATATACATGTAGTACAACTCTGTATAGGTTAAATTGCGATGCAACTGTGTGTAGCATATTTCCAAAAAAACAATTTGAACCTTTGGTCCTGTATGTTTTTGTGAAAGCATGAAACAATAGTAAAAGGGTTTTATTTGTTAATGCAATGATGAGAGTGGTTTTGTTAACCTGAGAGAATCATACTTGGCAAAACATAAGGGGGAAAGCACAGTAATCAAAGTTATATTTTGGATAAAGTGACAGTATTGTAGTTACTTTAGTTACATGTATAGCATTATTTTCTTCATTCTCAAGGCTGCTTTTAAACAGGGGAACATTATGCTACATGTACTTAATTTGAATAATAAAAAAACATGTTGCACTCTTTTTAATAGAGGTTATGCAATTAGAACGAGATTTTCAAAGTATATTCTGCAATTAGAGCAAACTTACTGCCTGTATCTACATTTTAGTTTAAATCTTTCATTGTAATTCTTTATGTAATTTTCTTGGTACGAATTAATTGTTGTTGTTGATTAAAGTTTACCATACAGAGTAAATCAGGATATTAATTGAAAGGAAATCGAAGGTAAATTATGTATATAAGTCTGTTATTTACTGTATTTAAGTGTTATATTGAAAATTTCATACTTTAAAGTGCCTATAACCCCAAAAAAGTTACGCTTTCAGATCAAACTTAGAAGTATTCTATGCAACTTCCCGAAAAAAATAATGGTTTTAAAGCATTTCTCTTTTTTTTACGGCTTTTCAAAGATGAGAGCCGTGAACTTTTACCGTCATCTTAGCGACTTGGTGGGGTCTGGGACTAGGTACGTCATAGTAGGGACACATGTCACGTGATAAAGGCTTCTCCATGTACTTTTGCCACTTCTTGGTTCGTTCTTCATCATTTGAGTCGCAAGTTCTGTAATTTTCTGCTGGACTTTTTGACTAAATGTCTTCGTCAGGCTCCGAATCTAAAGACAGTTGTTCATCGGACAATTCCGAGCTAAATTTTTATCAACTATGAGCTTGAAGCAGAAGAATCTGCCGGCGAAGAGAGCGGACGGCGCCACTCGCCGATGAAGAAATATGGGATAACAGAGTGTACAGACGGAGACCTCCAGAATCGGTTGGAAGGCCTCGAACCAAGGAAAAGCTGGTGAGTTAAACTGTCCAAAATGAAAATAAGATATCATAGACCTTCATGGGCTTCCAGTGGCCTAGGTCTCCCCAAAAACATTGCAGGATCATGCCAAAAGAATCCAGTGATCCTTGCAATCGCAACAATCATATAAGCCCTGCAATTTATTTACTTGTAAGAATCGCTATAAATGAAGATACGATAAACAGTTTCCTAATATCGTAATTCCTCTTATATTTACCCTTTTCGGAATTTACTTTTTTGATAAAATTTTACAGTTAGTGGAAATTAAGTGTGCACCATATTGGCCCTCTCAATAATTTGAGAAACATACACCAACTATATATGTTTTAGCGGGAAACATCCCACAATGGCACATCCTAGATCCAACACTGCATACTAATATGAAAGGAAATATTTATACCACGCATTAATAATTCTCAATAATGACCAAGGTATGAATTGAAATCAATGAATACAGTTGCGTGATTAGTCTGACCAGGAAAGTGGAAAGGTTTATCAGAGTATTTTGATCTATCGTGCATGTTAATTAAAAATAATAGCTCTCGTAAGCAACCACACTGGGAATCAGGAAAAGGTGCTCATAACTAGTCAGAACTGGAATCAGGAGTAGTTGCTCGCTTTTGAGAGCTTGCACACACCACACCCATGGGGATACATATATAGTGTGACTGATATCACAGTATGAATGTCTGATATAATAAGACTATTTTTGCAAAATACTAGTGCATATTTATATTTAGTTGACTCATTGCAATCAGACTCATTGCACAGTCTGGGATCATGTCTCTGGAGTGGTTACTTACAAGAGTTTAAAAACAAAGACAAATTCCAAAGGTGGTGGTGGTCACTTACGAGAGTGGCTGCATGGTTACTACAGAGTACAAGAGTGGTCTCTGAGGAGCTGGTCACCTACAAGGGCAATTTCACAAAGGGCTTCAACTGTTCAAACAAGTAATTGGTGCTAACATATAAACTTCTTTATTTACAGATTTCTACGAGTTGTCTCATACAGAGAGTACATCCAGTTAGTCTACGGTTATCTGGGCAACAATATAATTCCTCTACCAGCATGTGCATATGACACAATCAGGACAAAATCCAATTCTGGGAAAGAAACCTTCACTGGATTTGAAGATGAAAGTACTTCATAACTTTAAGGAGAACAACAATGAACAGTCAAACTTTCAGTGCCATTGGCCACTTTTGATATAGGCTTCACAGGTCACATACAAATGATTCAATACAAGGCTCTGGGGAATATTGTGTAGTGATTAATGAAATAACAATAATGAATTTAATTATGCCCCAGAACCTTTGTGTGTGAGAAGTGAAGTAATGTTTAAAGTCCGACAATGAGGACTGGACGGGGATTTCAAGTCCGCGCAATTTGTTCCAGTCCGAGGCGCAGCCGAGGACTGGAACTAATTGCAAGGACTTGAAATCCCCGTCCAGTCCGAAATTGGAGGACTTTGAACGACTTCAACTCCTCATTAATTATTCGGGAGGAATCAAAGACAAATAAAAGTTGCTGGTAGTTTAGTATTTTGCAAGGAAAACTAAAAAATATCGAGAAAATAGGGCTACAAATTCTTTTAATCACTGTTATTATGAAGAGCAAAGTTAATTGAACAATCAGTGCTATTCAATTGCCTTTTGTTCATAATGCAATCAAATATTTTTTAAAGCATAGTCTCTCGGGATATGTTAGCTGCATTACCTGTTACAGTTACTGGTTTCAATTAAGCTAGTTCAGTGTTAATTGAACAAAACTTTATTGAGCAATCATAATAATAATCAGTGCTATTCATGCCATTCGTACATATTGCTTTCAAGTAATGATGTTTTCTAAAGGCATAGTCTCTCGGGATATGCTAAATCAAGCCTGCGTTGCGAGTTACAGTTTTCCGGTTCAGTTCAGTGCAAATCCAGCATGGCGTCAAGAGCAACCGATTCCTCTGACGAGTTTGAGCCTCCACTAAAGCGGTTCAGAAAACCTCTAGCGCCGAAGGAACAAGATTTAAAATTGAAAAATGCTATCCCAAAAGCAACATTATACAAGAATAACTGGGCAGTGAACATCTTTACTGAATGGCGTGATAATAGAGAAAACAAGATGGCCACTTTTGAACCCAAAAGTCAGTCAACATTTGTACCTCACGAGGAAGTTGAAAACTTGGATATTAAGCCATGGGAAAAAATGAGTGTGCCGTCACTTAATTTTTGGATTTCCAAATTTCTCCAAGAGGTGTGCAACAAGAAAGGAGAGAGATACCCGGCAAAAACTCTGTATCAGATTGTTGCTTCCCTAAAAAGATATTTGGAACAACTTGTTCCAGTAACTAGAAACTTTTCCAGTTACTGCTAGGAGGACTAGACCAGGTATCCAGTGTCCTCAAGGGATTAAAATCAGACCATTGGATTGGCTGAATACCTCGTGAATAATTAATGAGGACTTGAAGCATATATCGAGTGTGGGCTATTAACCTACATGTATGTCCATATTGCCATTCATAACTACCAGTATTATTTTCAATGGTTTATTGCATCACTATTATGTATACATTTTATTTGTACTGTTTACATGCAAATGTTATGTGTGCTTGCCGGGTTTAGTAGCCTAAAGCTCTTGGGAGCTGGTCCGAATTAAGCTTTTAAATTGCAAAGTAAATTACCTGAGTCGTACAAAAAGAAGCAAAATGTTACTTGCCCATTCAGGCAACCTGTGAACAGGAATCACTACCCTGACAAGCCAAACTACTAGCCCTGGGCTATTGGAAAGCACTTGCATTGCACCCTGGGTTCCTTTCTATAATTTTACACAAATTTTGAAAATAGGATTATAATATTAAAATTTAAATGTTTGAGTAGTAAATTGGAAAACAGTAAAATCTGACTAACCCCTTTTACAAGATGGACATGATTTCAATGCTCTGGCCTAACCTTAAAGGGAGTGTGTCATGCTGAGAGACCATTACATTAGTTTCATGTCCAGGCTGGACTGTCACTCTCATTATCAGCGATTTTCATATGAACTGACGAACCTGTCGCACATGTGGGATGGTTAAGATCAAAGCAAATATTCAAAAATGACTAATAAACTGTAAATTTATATACATTATTCAAGTAAAATAATGAACATACTTTCAATCAAGCATTGAAGGAGGGGGTTGAACTGTTTTAACTCGCCAATGGAACACTGACTCCATACATGCATAGTACCATGACATAGCCCCTTTTAGCCTCAAATTCAATTGCCCTATTTAATTATGGTGTCACATGATAGACACAGCTGCCATCTTAGGGGGTCAAAACACTCATCTTTAACAATAGACATACAAAATAAAGCTGTTCTGCCATAGATCGCCTTCCTTCAAATTGGCTAATTTTCCCAATATAATAAGAATGGTGGCTTTCATCTATTTGTTTTGATGTGACGTCATAATGAAATAGGGCAATCGATTTCACTGAGTTGGTCACAAGAGTGATTTGCCTATGGAAGTTGACAGTATAATATATTGCTATTGGTTGTCCATTTATAAAATATCAAATCACTGAGAGGGTTGTTCTTTGGACAATCAACAACACCTTTATGCTCTTTCATAGGTTTACACAATACAATACTTTATTTAACGAGGTGGACTTACTTAGCTACAAGCTAGTTTACAGATGTTCCACAAATAAATTCAAAAACGATATAAAATTTAGAGATTAACAATTAATTTTAATTTAATAGGTTTCTTGCACACTGAGCAATGGGGTTTTGCCTAATATTGGTTTTTGTGGGCCTTGTGCATCCATCAGCGGCTTCCCCCGGGGAACCCACGGGAACTCGGGGGCATTTGTCACGATTTGTCAGCTCCATGTTGCCCGAGGGTGTGGGGGAAAACAACACTTTTGCTACCGGTAGTTTAACCCAGGGGATGGACCCTGGGGATTTATAATATCAGGTCAGCGGTTTACCCAATCCGTTATTATATACATTAAAAGTTCATTGTGATCTTCTATAGTTTCATGATCCAGTGTGACAAATGAGGGCCCAGCTGCTTCATCTGGTACCATGGCCCCTGTTTAAAGATTAGCAAGAAGAGGGGTGAGCAACTGCCATTATTTGTGCTACTACTGCAAAGATCTGTAGGTGATATGTAACTGATATTTGTTAACGTATATTACAGGGACCCATTATATTTGCCCCAGGGAGGGGATTTGTCAATATTCTCCTGCCCCATACCTAGGGGAATTAGATGAGGTTTGAATGGGCGTTTGGACAAATCCCCCAGGGTCCCCGGGGGTCGGCCCCAGGGGGAAACCGCTGATTGATGCATTACAGCGCAGGTGGAACTGGAATTTCTGGCCTTACAGCAAGTGGAACTGGAACTTCTGGCACTAAAATACAAAAATAACAATTATTATTAAGTTATGGGTATATATATTGGTTTATGGTAAATAAAGCACTGGTTTCGTTTCAAATGCAAACTTACAGTGTATTATACGTTTCCAGCTGGTATTTTAATATTTTGTTTAGTCTCGAAAGACTAAACAAGCAGTATATATATTACGTGTAAAACAGTTTGATAAATGTGGGTGTACATGCACTGCTTGAGAAAGAGCTAGGTGTTATTGCAGGACAAACACAGAAGGTGTGATCAGCACAGACTCGATTTTGTTTGAATATTTTCAGAATTTGAATAGTTTCTTTTGTGCAATTTTTTTTTTATACAAACAATTTGAATTACCTGGAGCTGTAGGGGGAACATTAGACTTGCTCCAAGTCGAACTCGCTGAGTCACTTGGTAAGCGATTACTGGGTCAAAAAGCGAGTGCGAGAATCGAAGCGAGAGGCGATGCTTGTTAAGCATGGTGTCCATAGGTGCAGTTGTCTGATTTAGTCATGGTTAAATCTCTTATACTAAATAACAATATAACATGCACTCTCTTAGTTTAATACACTTGTGGTGAAAACAATGTTCAGTACGTGGAACCCGGTCATAATGAAGTTTTCTTCCTTTCCCTCGGAACTTCTTTATACATGCAGGTTCCACTGTATTGCTAGCCTCCTATAGCAGCCGTTGTGTAGCGCTCCCATTTCACTCCGGGGAATTGAGCGTAACGGAAGCGCTACACAACGGCTGCTATAAAGTATAGGAGGCTACTGTAATGTTGTATTGCCGCAAACTAAATACAAAAACACTTACCAAAATCGGAGAATGGCTTATCGGTTTCGATGGCATGGACTGATGGAATAGGAACAACTCCATATTCAACCGACTTTAGTCTTGGCATAGAGTCAAGGACTAAAGAAAATCTTCTAAAGTCTTCCGGCTTGGAGTGAACCAAACAAACGCTGGAAATATTCTTCGTCGGTTCCCACTTCGCTCGCTTTGTTTGCACGAACCGGAACCTCAACCACTGGCGTCTTCTTTTCTTTGCTTCTGGCCGATCATCGCTTAAAAACGGGACCTTGTGTTAGAGCTATCCTTTTTTGAATCTGGCTCATTCCTAGAGCCCCCAAATACATCTGTTTGGCATTTCAAATCGAGTTATTCGCTCGATTCGCTCTGTTTTTATCTGTCTTTGTTGTTGGTCGTTCGCTTTCTCTCACTACTATGACGTTTTCGTTCCCAGGCTACTTCCAGACTCCAGCTGACGGCCATTTGGGACAGGGTGCCCAAATCGGCTTGTTTTACAATGTTTGACGCCAGAAATAAGGTCGAACTCTTACTTTTTTCCTTTTTTTCTCTTCGAATTATTGATTAGAAGGACGTAAAGAATTTATAAAAAATACTTCAAATTTGGGGTTATAGGCACTTTAAGAAATACATATATAGACTGTTCTATATTGACAATTTATAATTTCATGCTGTTATGTTATTTATTTGAATATTATATTGATAATTTCAAATGTAAAAGAAAGTCATTGATGAAATTAAATATGAATAATTACAAAGCTTACCAACTTTGTGATCTTAATTTCGTAAATTTCAGTCTGGGTGAAATACTACTGACACTGATGTTCAATCATTTCTGAATTAAAAAGTGCATTAAATGCATCCACTCTAGCCATTTTGTTTGTGTACAATGTGTACCAAAATAGCTACTTTTGGGAGCTGTTTCAGCCCCCCAAAAAATCAAATTGATCCCACTGTTTTCCAAATCAGTACTTAGGGTGGGCCAATTTGACCCCTAATTAAGGGCCATATCAACCCCTAATTTAGGGCTAAAATACTTCCTCAAACGGGTACCAAAACAGCCAATTTCTAGGGCTATTTCAGCCCCCTGAAAAATCAAATTGACCCCATTTTTTTTCAAATCAGCACTTCATGGGGTCGATTCAACCCCTAACAAAGGATCAATTGAACCCTAAATAAGGGTCAATTCAGCCCCTAATTTTAGGGATAAATTAGCCCCGTCAAAATGGGGCCAAAACAGCTTTAAGGTATGTGCCAAATTTTACTCACCGTTTTGGCCCCATTTTTGGGGTCAGTTCAGCTCTTTTTAATTTATAGTGTATACATGATTATCCAAGGGTCTCATGGGGCAGGGGTATTTTATGTTTTTAATAGTAACCTGGTGTTTTTTGGCCAGACCATTTACAGTACACTGGAATTTTGGTACGGCCCGAGTAAAATTTTGCAGTGTAAATGGTTTGCCGTGCCTAATTTTACCTGTGCCGGACCAAAAAATGTTCCTTCTAAATAGGTAGTTCGAGCACGGGTAAAATTGGCACAAGTACGAAAAATATTGGTTTGGCTAGGATAAAATTAGTAGTGTATACGAAGCGATTTTATTGTATAGCCTTTGTTCGTAAACCAAGCCAGCCCGCCTCATATAATCAGGCCCGAAGTCACGTGAATGGCAATATTAGGTATGGAAGAGACGGAAATAGTTGACAAGTTTTGCTTTGTATGTTTGTGTCGTTTGTTATTCAGCAAGAAGCAGTTCTTTACTTGCAGAACAAAATTGGCCGAGTTCAAGGAGCGGAATGCAGAAAATATTGCGTCTATATTATTTTAATAGATCTTTACCAAAGGCGGAGATAATGAGATTGACAGCTCTACTGCAAAGGAATTCAAGAGGAAAAGCAGTTGTAACGATAAAATAATGATGATGGATATATTTATTCTCCTTCACCACAAGCGTTTATTATTCCATTTATGTACAAAATCTCGACTTAATCATCAAGACAAAGTTTATTTTGTGATTTTTATTGTTTTATTACTTATCATTTCGTTACTATTATTTTATTACTCATTGTTTCATTACTATTTCAGTCTTGTTATGTTATTGGCAAAAAAATGGAATTTAAAGTTACCTCTGTTGGCAACAACGTGATCGCATTTTTTACTTACCAGTTACATAAACCCAACCAGTGGAGTAAAGTGATAATACGTCATGAGCAACTGGCGAGAGAAGGTCATTCGTCATGACTGACCACATGCAGTCGACCGCACGACATTTGAAGCTTATCGATGCGTGATAGAGCTCTATTCACATCAAAAGTATATAATAGTTCACTGCCCAGTGAATCAGAGTATGTTTACAAGAATTTTCAAAGCTTTTACCAAGAAACACACGATGTAGATACATTGAGTGAGTGCAGGTAAGAGTATTTCATAAGAATATAAGAGCTCAAGGGACTAGAATGTTGGCGGTATGATCCATGCAACATTTTGTCATCCGTCTTTTACTTTCAGTTCTACGTACTGTAAGCAGTCCAGCCACTCTATTTAATAGGTCGGCTATCTAAAGGTCTTGGACGTAAGAGTGATTGTTTAGCAACAAGCTAAGGCGTTTTTTGTAGCTAAGAAAAAAATATGGCGAAAGGTCAAATGTTTTGTCGAGTATCTCGTCACGTTATATCTCACGGTGGCCAGACAATCATTACTCGGGCCATTGTTTGTGTTCCGATATTTCGCCGTTAAATAATCCGATTGCACTGTCCACGTGAATACGGCACGTGATTGCCATGCGTCAACCAATCCGATTGCACTGTTCATGTGAATTGATCGCCATGGTTCGAATTCCAGTTTAGTCCCGTTGCTCTTTCTCTGCTGGCTGACTGCAAAGCTGGAGCGGAGGTCGTTTCTCTTCGCTTTGGACAGTGGCTTAATTGAAAGTTGACTCATGTAAACCTAAGTCGTGGATGTTTTTTCTGTCTTTCCGCATTGTGCTCCGACAGTACTTACACATCATACACAGTCATATCGTAGCTAGTAAACGAGTACGACCGATAGTCCCAAGGGCCTTGCCTTGGCCTGTCACATATAAACTAGCTCAAAGCAAACTTGTAAGAATACAATCAATAACTCGCATGTTGGCACACACCATCTCAGCTGAGATTTAAATAACTGTGAGCAGACCATAAAGCGAAGCCCTATCATATCGAAAGTCGCAAACTCTGAAGGATGAAGCTGGTGAGGTTGAAATCATTGTGCATTATATATATGAGCGTCGTTATCACAAAAAGGCTACTGCTACCCACCATACTTGGCTGGCATGCACGCAGTTTTTGGTCTCCCGGCTTTTCTCGTTTTTTTGTTCAGTCTTTAACCGGTATTCTTCTCAGAGGGGTGTTAGACGTGAGTCCTCCTTTTGTGTTAACAGTCCTCATGATAGCAAACTGTTATCGATATTTCAGAATTTTCTCTCTTTATTAAAAGCTATATGCGCTCATGAATTCTCAGACGTTACGATGTCGATACGTCAGTATTTTCTCTCTTTATTAAAAGCATATAGTCGCGCTCGCGAGTTTTATCGCTCATTACGATGCTTAACTAATGCTAAATCGTTTAGTTAGAAGTGCCGGCTCATGTAGTTATCCTACTTTGCATTTCAGTGTACGTGCGTTCATTCTGAAACGGCGATTGGTCCGATGATATCAGTGCAACGTTCTGCACTGCCTCCTGGGAATGCAACCCGAACTATAGGTAAAACTGCGCACATCAATTGATAGAAAACTGTTGTCGATATTTCAGAATTTTCTCTCTTTATTAAAAGCCATATGCGCTCATGAATTCTCAGACGTTACGATGTCGATACGTCAGTATTTTCTCTCTTTATTAAAAGTATATAGGCGCTCGCGAGTTTTATCGCTCTTCACGATGCTTAAATAATGCTAAATCGTTCAGTTAGAAGTGCCGGCTCATGTAGTTATCCTACTTTGCATTTCAGTGTACGTGCGTTAATTCTGAAACGGCGATTGGTCCGATGATATCAGTGCAACGTTCTGCACTGCCTCCTGGGAATGCAACCCGAACTATAGCTAAAACTTCGCACATCATGAGCGTCGTTATCACAAAAAGGCTACTACTACCCACCATACTTGGCTGGCATGCACGCAGTTTTTGGTCTCCCGGCTTTTCTCGTTTTTTTGTTCAGTCTTTAACCGGTATTCTTCTCAGAGGGGTGTTAGACGTGAGTCCTCCTTTTGTGTTAACAGTCCTCATATATATATGCATTTGTCTGTGGATATTTAGTGATACCAAAGCAAATCTTACTCGTACTGAGTCAGTGTACTTTTTTTAGTTTTACTAGTCTAATCAGTCTAATGATGTCCAGTGTTAATATCCTTGTGATCATGATTTTATTATTCGTGAATCTCTGGAAGAAATTTCATCGCTGCACGAAAATAAAATAAAATAAATAAATAAATAAATAAAATGTTGGGCCTTTATCAGTGAATTTCTAATTAGGATGAAACTTTATATAAAATTTCACCCTACTAAAAATTATTTTCTTTTTGTCATTCCCTTGAGATGCGCGTCTTTCTTTCATTGCATTCTAAAAGCGTTTTTGAAGCCATTTAAAACACTCACAGCACGTGTTTTATCAAGTCTAAAAATTATCTGGCTTTGCCCTCGACTTTTTAAACTTGATAAAACAACTGCTGTTCGTGTTTTAAATAGTACATAATATATTTACATGCCCACATTTTTATTTTTGTAGGCATAATTATTTCCACTGTTGTACTTCCCTATACGAGGTTGGCCTACATTTCATACAACTCCTGCAGTGTTCTCCAAAGCTGTTCAGCAAATCCAGAAAAAATACCAGCCTGAAGATTATGTATGTCAGCACATCATAAATATATTAGTTAAGCTTATGGTATCAGGGCCCACATAAGAATCGAGCTTCCAGGAGCTCAAACCAAAGTAAGTTTTCAATAGGATTTTTGTAGGAGAAGCGAGAGGGAAGGTAATATTTTCTCAATTTCTTAGTATTTAAATGCCCACATTTTTATTTTTACACGCATAATTATTACCATTGTTGTACTTCCCTATACGAGGGTGGCCTACCACTCCTGTTGTGTTCTAGAAAGGTGATTCAACAAATCCAGAAAAGTGACCAGCCTTCAGATTATGTATTTCCACAAGGCACATAATGTATATGTCTTCAGTCTTAACCAAGATGCTGGAAATGAAAGCACCTATTTGGAGATGGATGGTACATGCAATTGACAATGGAACTAATACAATAGTATTTACAACTACCTAATTGATTCCAGCATCATGGAGGTGCAATTGATAGACTCTGAATGTTAATGGACTTGGTTGAAACAACCATCTGATCAAAGTCAGGGCCCAGCTAAAATAGGAGCAGAAAAAAGAGTGCCTGCCATCTGTACTCTAGCAAAACCATTGTCTTACTTCAACAACATTCAAGTTTGTGATCATCAAGATCCTGAAAGAACAGTTATCACTGAAATGAGAATTTATATACCGGGTAAAAAAAATGAAACAACAGAACTAGTTGTTCTAAATAAATCCTGACAAATGTACACATACCTTTTAAGGTGGTTACCGATTAAAAAAACTGAATTAATGACAGGCCTAAGAGTAAAAGAAGGGCTTTGCACCCACGAAGGGTATATATACATGAGGCTTCACTACACACACACATATACAAGCGGGACTACGACCTACAAGAAGGATGGTCAGAAGAGATTGGGAACACATACGAGCACAAAGGCTAGCTCACCCAAGAACACACCACAACCATATGTTATGCCGTAGAGCTTAAATATATAATAAACGAATATTTCTTTTTTAAATCTCATGTTCCGAGTTCTGTACTTCCCTCTAATACTTTCTAATGCTTCGAGAGTCCAAAATCAGTTTAGTGTCAGTTTCGGGTAAACGCTATGAGTTCATGAACTTCATACTTTTAACCTAAGAAAAAAACATTAAAGTTTAAGAACACAATCCAAAGAGTTTCTAGAGAGTGTTTATAGGCTTGATGCGGCTGGATGCGTTATTGTGACAATCAATCATCTGAATGAACTTATGGATATATGCAAGAAAAAAGGACAAAGCTTTCGTTTTACAGCCAATGACTTACTCCTAATAAGTTTCTTAGATCAAAAATCTGACACTGCAAACCGAATGTTTAATCTGAATGTTATTGAAATGCTTCATGAAAACGTTAAATGTTCTGAAGGGACTTGCCTATATGTATATCTACAGTATATCACTTGACACAGTGATGTTGGATTTGATATACAAAAGTCTGTATCCACTGGAATTACTATAATTAGACTTTGGATGAGATATCTGGAACTCAGGAAACTAAGGCTTCATTCCCAGGCAAATACTGCAAACGTTAAAGAAAAGAGGGGACCACATACAACTTCCAAAGTAATCTTCTCAGCTACCTCGCTGGAATATGGCCCAGGAATTTGTTCTCCTCACAGAAGTTGAACAATTTCTACAGAGAAAATTATTGGCAGTTGCAAGGAAAAACAAACCAATTGCAGTCACTTGACACATCCCAACTTTTGGCGATGTTACCGTAATTTCCGGCCTATTACCCGCGGGTTATCTGTAAATTTTTCACCAAACCGCTGCTGTTGCGGGTAATACGGTGGTGCGGGTAATGTGTTAAATTCTAAAGACTAAAACTTTGTCACACAAGTTTACGGCGATCGCCTTTCACCCCTTATTTGCCGGCGGCACACAGTGATTGCCGAAAAGCGGTCGCCTTTCGCTGGTGAAAATTTCGCCTCACATTGCTGAAATTGTTGCCAAACTGAAAAGCCGCCGACGATTTTTTTAACCGTAGAAAACAACAATGATCGCTGTTAGTGTTAGTGTTTATTTCGTCCAAATCTTCTCAGCTTTCCATAAAACCAATTAACTGAAACCGTTTCTGATCTAACAAACACTGAGGAAATCAGTGCCGTAACGTTACTACATATGTGTATAAACACCATCCCACTGGTTTGGTGCCTTATTTCATCTGATAAACTTTATATACCTTCTGTACGATGTAGTTTCACACTTGATCCGTTAATCCTTCAGGATTTTAGCTGAAATCATTGCTTATGTTTTCAAGATGCCAGCTTAACAAAAGACCCATTCTTGGAGTTGACATGTGAATTCTCTCGACATTGTCTGGTTTTTGACACAACAACACTGAGTGTCACGCTCTGTGAACTTAGCGGGTAGCGTATAAAGTGTGGCTTATTCACCACACAGCTTCTCAACTTTTTGTGAAAATGGAAAAGGTCCACCAAAGAAAATATTCTGGAGTTCTTTTTGTTAATGTGGCATCCATTTTCAAAGGTGAAGAGGTTTGAGTCTCTCGAATTCCACGACACAGAAGCGTGAATCTTTCCACGAACTTATTTGAATAATCAATCAGTCGGCAGTGTTTCTTTTGCTTTGCCGTAAGACTATCAGAAATAACTTTCTGAAGCCAAAACCGAACCGGATTCTGCGAGTTGCTCGCAACATGATGGCAGCCTCAACAGACGGTAAGAAGCTGACTTCGTGAATGTACTTTTCTTCCACGCTTTAAATCGTTTTTATGTTCTAGAACAAATATCTGATGACAGGACATGTATCTATTTAATACTCTACCATAGCCGAGGAGACGCTGGTGTTGTATAAACTGGAACGCGCTACCACTGTTGTGTGCCACAAATATGTAGCACTTGGTGATTCACGCTACAACGATCATTGGATTTTCCTTTCATCGCAAAAATTCCCCGGTAAAGACATGGGATTAAGGTCTCAGTGGATCACCAAAATTCGAAGTAACGAGGGGCTTTATTTCAAGATTACAGACTAGTCATGAGTACCCAACGCAGCCGCTCCACAAAATATCCGCTTCTCAGACTAAACTTGAGCTGGCTGGGAATTTCAGTTTGTGAGAGGAGCCCTGGCTGGGATTTTTTCTAAACACGTTACTTGCTGAGATTTTGTATACATAGAGTGATTCTGGCTGGTCAATAATTTGAATGTTTGATTTCTGGCTGTCTGCTGAAGTTTGAAGTCGGTATTACGTATACTAGCAGTTATGTATACTGACAGTACTGGCAAGTTGCTAGCCTAGCCGTCTTCACAGGCATATATAACTTTGGGCTTCCTGTGCGAAAGGAAACTATTGAATTCCCCGTGTCCAGTTCTCCTGCGTTTAGAGTGACCGAGCCGATGCCATGCGGCTAGCTAGGCCAATAGGGCAATAGGGATAGGCTTATTACCTCGTAATGCCCTTGTAACATATTAAAAATATAAGTTTATTGTTATTGTGTTGTCTTTTGTCCTGCTGTCATTTTAATAACAGATCAGCGTCTTATCGTATACTGTCACTCAGATTACACTTCACTCTCGACCGTCATTACCAGTTGAATAGGAGCAGTTAGTGAACTTAACAGACGGAATATATTTGTGTACTGCCGATATACTGCGCACAGGATAACCGGCTAAAGATATTCTCGGTAAGTAATTTATGTACAATGAAATTGAAGATAACCGAAGATCATTTCGAACGAATTGCCGTAAAAACTGATTGATTTCTGTAACATCCAATCCCTCATTTTCAGCGCCCTTTAGGGCTAGAATAATTCAAACACGTGTGCAGCGTGCATGTGTATCTTGGTCAACGGGAAACTCGAACATCATCGCTCCCCAAGTGCAGTAATCGAAGGTAAGAACTATTTTATGTTGAAGTAGCAGTAGGCTTCATTGACGTTTTATAGTATCGGCATGGTCATGCAATATATATCCCAACTTATTGTCAATCACTATGGAGTTAACATTTACCCTACGAGCAGAGCCTTTTCCCTTTATATTTGCAAGACTAATCATATTTAGTTACACCCAAGTAATGCTCCACTTTCCACTTTCTTAGTTACTTAATTATAATTTTAAGCTCTTTCTTGATTAAAAATTATTAGTTCTTTTTCTCAATTCTAAGATGATCATTATTAGTTGGCCTATATACCTTATTGTTTTCAATTATTCTTTATAATAATTATTTCGGAGGCAGTGTCTAGCAATACGATGAATGTCATTAGCCTCCTAGGAGTGTACAAAATGGGAAGTTTAGTATCATTTTTCTCGTTAACATGTTAAAAAGACGACTGCACTGGCACATTACCAAAAACATTATAGTTAAAAATCATTTGGCAAAATCATTTGGTTATAAGTTTTTAGTTAGTAATACATTTTTTTCTATTAAGATATCACTGATGTAGTGTATGCATCAAGTACAATTATTGCGCCCCAATTTTAGGTTTATTTGGCTCCAACACGGTGTTAAATTGTTGACATTTCTGGCATGTCATTAGCCCTAACCGGGTCATTTATTTCTATTTTCTTAGATGTGAATTTGACGTGACGACTCTAAAGTTTGCTTTGCTTAAACATTCCTCATCTGCTTCCATCTTCGAATGAACTTTTTAGGTGCAGTAGAAGTCTTATTGCGACTTTTTTCTGTACCGGCATCTTACTTCAAAGTGATAAAAAACTCTTCTAAACTTTAATAGGACATCCGACATAAGATGTCCACGCACAGGAAATGGAAACAATGTGAACGAAGAAACTAGCGGATTCTGGTTCAGAGTGTCGTAACAGCAACGATTACGATTCACTTTTGTTTGTGGGTCATGAAATCTAAAATCTTATCAGTTTCCTCTGGCCTAATAGCCTGAAAGCAGCACCCGGTGCGCACGTGTTCACTTAGTCCAACTATATTGGGTTCCATATATCATGTTCAGTTTGAGTTGTTTGTCGTACGACTACGACGTGCTTGATACAGTCAGTTAGAACTTTTCGACATTTAGTTAGAACCTTTTCGAACCATACGGTGTTATATATGTCTACGTCAAAGCGTTCAGGTTTGCGGAGTCGTACTAAGAAAGTTGATTACGCGGCTCTCGTAAAAGGGCTTCAAGACGATACTTGCGATCCGGCTGAATACGCCTTCCCTAATGGCGGGATTGACTCTAGCAACACCGCCGCAAAGAACCTGGGAGCCACATGTACGGGTTCAAGCCAGCAAATAAAGGATGACGGCACAACCAAAACACTGGCGGAAAAGGATAGAGAAACTCTTGTTGGAGAACAAGCGACTCGAGGCAGATGTTCGGGGAACACCTTCCACGCCCATAATCGAGAAACCATCAAAGCCCCATACTTCTCGTCTTGTTTTAGATGATTTGAGAGAAATGGAAGCCCTCTCTCGAAAGTCAGAGAAGGATCTTACCAGGTTCGGGGCTTCCATGGGTTCGAGCAGTGGCTCTGAGGGCGACTCATCAGAATCCAGCGAACACGAGCATCGCAATCGCAAAGGTAAACAAGTCTTTTTAGAGAGATTTGTATGAGAAAAAGAACGGAGACCTTTGTAGCTTCGCTTTTATGTTTTTCCAGCAATAGAAATGCCTATAACTCAACAGCAATTCTCTACATTGAGCTCTATAACCGAACTTATTACTAGTTTTAATGTGATCTTTCATGTGGTAGCATTATAGTTACCCTCTACAGATTAATCTTGCAAATTAGGAGGCGGCCATTATGAAAGCCCTACCTTAACGCAGTAAATGCCTTACAGCGTTATACCTATGCACATATGTACTCAAATTTCGGAGTTGAATAATCCTCGTTTTAGGATATGGGGTCATTTTCCGTAGTTCCGCGACTACGTAAAATCCTCGTATTCGCTCAGCAACTTCTTATAAATGATCAGTTTTTCTCTTTTTACATCACCTCTCATTGCAACAAATACTACTTTCTCGTAAAGGTCGCTTCATTTAAAGAGTGACAAACTGACGCCGAGATCTCATTGGGTAGCACTTACCCTTCCATGTAAGGAGGGAAATTTAAAGGCAATGAAAAACCATAAATCTAACCTGGAAAGAAGAGCACGATCTACGAATACAATCACCTAAAATACCTAACTAAGCCATAGCAGCGTTCTAAAACGACCAATTTATTCTGTTTATCCAAACGCAGCAAAGGGAATTCGTCCATTTTCAAACGAATGCATTCAACCTCGCCAGCACCGTTAAGAACAAGAAATATACTTGATGTGGTCAAGGGATGGGAATTTGAACGCTTACAGTAGTTTTGGTTTTCGGCCAAACCACTTTGTCCTCTTGATCCCTACAAAACGAAAAGAAACGGAAATACCCAGCGTGGCCAAGATCTCAGAACGGAATGGTAGAGAGAACAAAGTTGAAGTTGTAGTCATTGATGCAGACACAGACGGACAAGAGAAAGAAGAACTGGCAGAAGAGGAAGTCGTGAACAGAGGAGGAAGTCGTCAACGTAGATACAGAGAAAGAAGAGAAAGAAGAACTGGAAGAGGAAGAAGTCGTTGACATAGATACAGACATGGAAGAGAAAAAAGATATCGAAGAGGAGGAAGTCTTTGACATAGCCACAGACAAAGAAGAGAAAGACGAATTTGAAGGGGAAGGAGTTGTTCATGCAGAAACAGACGGAGAAGAGAAAGAAGAAATCGGAGAGGAGGAAGTCGTTGACGCAGAGAAAGAAGAGAAGGAAGAGAAAGACGAACTAGTAGGGGAAGAAGTCATTGACGTAGACACAGACAAAGAACAGAAAGAAGAACTCGAAGAGGAGGAAGTGGTTGACGGAGACACAGACAAAGAAGAGAAATAAGAACTAGAAGACGAGGATAGGAAGTCGTTGACGCAAACACAGACCAAGAAGAGAAAGAAGAACTCGAAGAGGAGGAAGTGGTTGACGTAGACACAGACAAAGAAGGGAATGAAGAATTTGAATGGGAAGAAGTCGTTTACGCAGATATAGTCGAAGGGGAAGAAGAATTTGAAGGGGAAGAAGTCGCTGACGCAGAAGAGGAAGAAGAATTTGAAGGGAAAGAAGTCGTTGACGCAGACACACACGAAGGAGAGAAAGCATTTGAAGGGGAAGTATTTGACATTGGAGGAAAGAGTGAAATGATGTGCAGAAAAAGGAAAGTCACTAAATACGTTTTCGTCTCAACGTCAAAATATTCGAAATATCACAACGCAGAAGATTGATGTTTCTATGGAAAACGTAGGAGGAAATAGGGAAGACCCATTTGTCGTGGATAAAACGAAAAGAGCCGAGACATTGGAGGATATTTTGCCACTAAAAGGTGCAACCCTTCAGTGGCACTCTCATCGAGTGTCTCTGGCTGGAAGTAATGCAGCACGAAATGATAAAGAAAAACAGAGGCTCCAGTCTATGAGGATGGACAAATAAAAGCCCTGATTAGAGGAAGCGTTAACGGAAGTCTGACACTATTGGTAGATGTGGCACCTCTCGTCAGCAGAATCACCTTTCTGCAATTCTAACAGTAGCAGAACACCTACTTAACAACGGTCCAGTGGTTGAAACTCAAGAGGCAATCAGGATTTATAGGAAGGCCAAAGGTTTGGATGGAGGACAGGAGGAGACTAACAAAAGACGCAGTGATGCAGTTTCTAATTTTGAAACGCTATCTAAACATCGTGTAAATCTATATTCATGGAAGGTATTTTTGTTAGAAAACAGAGGCGGTCACATACCAACTATAATTGAGTCCCTAAAGAAAATCGAGAAGCCAGACGTCGAAGTGGTAAATGAGCGTGTGAAAGAATCCATTGCGGTTATGTATCGAGGAACTCTAGAATACATGGACAGTAAAAGAGACAGAGACACCTTAAAGTCAATTTTAACAAGAATCACAAGCATTACGTGTATGATGGCTATTGAAGGCGTACAGAAGAAAAAGGCACTTCAATGGTGTAGAGCCGTGATACCCAACAACATTGACAAACTGCAAACAATGAAGACCGTAATCTGCATCGAAGACGACAGCCTAACTGCTGAGCAAAAACGACGTCAACGCAATAGAATTTTACAGAAATTAAAGTTTCACAATCTTAGGCATGTTTACAAGGGGAGAGGTAGGAATTCCAAGATCTTGCAGCAGTGTTGGAATATGCATTTCGAAAAGGCAGGATAGGTCGGGCAGGAGGAGTTGAAAGCCATCCTCGACTGACATATACCGTCCTTTATCATGCATCAAGCAAGAGAAACAATCCTTCCTTCAGCACCTGAGGGATTTACGATACCACTATCGTCGTGCTATAACTACACGCAGAATTATCGCGAGGGCAGACCACATGCTCGTAGGCATCACAGCGGGAGAGATGTGAATGCTTGCATTTCTTTACACAACCTTCCCAGAATCGGTGTGCAAAAACATGTTGTTAATCTGCATTGGTCTTCCCATGTCAATTTAATGTTGGACCAAGCAAATGATCACACAGTCCATTACATGATCAATTCAAAGGATGCTAAGGCAAAAGTTCAAGCTGACGTGAGCCCTGTACAGAAGCCTGGAAAACGTGGAAGAAGAACGATGGATTCCTTCCGGATCATGACTGGGATAGGTGTCCCACCACGTCAGTTACACCTATCACACATTTGTTTTTACAAACAAAGAGTGAAATTGCCAAAAGAGTAGATGCTGGAGAAGGTAGAAAGGATGTTTACCTCGACATGACACGAACTGGACAGCCTGTCACTCTGTTGAATCTTTCACATTTTGAATCAGAGACCGTGTTCCGGGCATTCAACAAACTTTTTGTCCTTCTCGCTGACCCTCGTGCCGATCATTCCTTTCGAAATCCTGTATCAGGACAGCTAAAGAATCACTTCGTCTTCGTCGTGGACAATGGGCCCTCGGAAGCTCCATCTAATCCTTCGGTAATCATAAAGTAAAAACATGTGTAAAGATACTAGGAGTCTACTTTGATCACGATGAAAAGTCAAGATGGAAGCTAAACTTATCAAAAAGTATTGAATATGTGGAAATGGAGGGGTCTTACACTTATTGGAAGCGTCCAGATAGTTAAAACATTTGCTATACCAAAATTTATGTTCAGGGCCAGCACAATATCAGTTACAAAAGATATTATTAAGGAGGTTAATACTTTAATATACAATTTCATTTGGAAAGGAAGGGACAAAATTAAACGTACGGCTTTAGTAAATGACATTGAAAATGGTGGTCTAAAAATGATGGATATTGAATCAATGATAAAGGCTCAAAGAGTAATATGCATCAAGAAATAAATCCCCATGGAAAACATGTTTGGATAGCTATCTTAAAACGGTGGGAGGAAATTCTTGCTACATTGCAATTTTGATACTCGTAAGCTCCCGATATTTATACCCGCATTCTATAAAGAATGTCTTGATACATGGTCGTCATGAATGAAATTATCTGGAATAATAAATACATTCTTATCCAAAAAAAATCAATCTGTAAAAGCTATTTCATCAAAAATAAGAATATATATAAAATAGGAGACCTGATCTCCAATAATCAAACATTTCTTCAAGGTGAATTAATAAAAACATTTAAATTAACACCAGCGGACCTTTTAACTTTATTTGGTGTGGTCAATGCTATTCCTATTAATAATCATACAAGTGTGATATTCAAAGACAGTATACATAGAACTTTAGGAGGAGAGACCGAACAGCTTATAAATGTCTCATCAAAAAAAACTTCATACTCAGTTCGTGGCCTCTAAAAAAACACCCCCAAGTGCTCAAATTAAATTACAGAATACATATTCTGATCTAGCGATTGACTGGAAAAGCATTTACTCCCTTCCTCTCTCTGTAACACTAGATACAAAAATGAGAGAATTTCAATATAAAATATAAAATTGTATTCTTTATACGAACAAAAAATATTCCAATTTGAAATAATTGATTCCCCGATCACTGATCCCTCAACATTTGGTTTGTTTTTCTGCTTATTAATAACTAGGTGGTTCATTTAAATATTTATGTTACATTTTCTGTTGGATAATAATAGAGCTTGCCTGACAGTTTTTAATTTTTACTCTTCTGTGTACTTTTTTTAGGGAAGAAGACTCTTCTTTATTAGAAGTGGATGAACTGGACACTACTAGTATATTTGAGTACACACAGGTCCCACCTGCTCCACCTCTCAGAGAGGAATCAACAACACCAGTTGTACTTCAGTCTCCAGCTACTGAAAATACGAAGTCAGAAATGCCAGGTGGATCAATATCAACGCAAACAGTAGAAGAGTGTAACAGCAAGCCATCTGTACCAAAGCATGTGCCAGATTATGGACCACATAGACGGTTCTCAAGAAGAGGAAGAGCACAAGTATCCTTATCAAAGGAACTAAGGTGATTTGTTCATTGGATCTGCTACTTCAGCAGCTGGCAGGGTCGTGCAAGCGTTATGGATGCATTCATGAAACCACTCTGGAGTATTCATTGTGCAGTACTAGTGCCATGATAATATGGACTTGTCCTGCTGGGCACAAGGGCAACAACCTGCAAGCTGCAGCAGCAGTTCTCACCTCTGGTAACAACTTTGCTAATATTGTAAAGTTTGCAAGTCATCTAGGGCTGTCATTTATATCTGCATCCACATTCCAGAGGGTTCAGAAGCTGTATTGTATCCCTGAAATTGATGAATGGTGGGAGACAATGAGAAGGGGGCTATTGGCACAGTTTGTCAACGATGACCTTGTATTGTGTGTAGATGGGCAATGTGACTCGCCTGGGTTTTCAGCAAAGAACTTATGTTATTACATGATGGACATGATGCACGTTATTACATGATGCACGTTCCACCATGCCATCTGCTGATGTGAGCAATGCCTTCTTCCTGAATGACACGGGATCCAGTGTACAAAGCAGCCAAGTCACCAGCTGTATCACCTCTTTCATTCGGAAGACAGGCGTTTTGCCCAACTTTGATCGAATCTCTCCCACCGACATAAGAAAGATGTGGGTTACCCATGCCCACTCCCCAGAAGATAACGAGTTCGGTGAGGATGGCCGAAAGAAGTTAGCAACCATCATGATGCACGATCCAAAAACAGCATCCACGTGGTACAATCAGAATCCAGGACGTGCCAACGATTCCATGGATGCTGCCGTAATGATTGAGCGGCTCAACAGCAAGTGGAGGACAGGATATGCTATGGAGCCACAAGCAGTGAGTCCCCCAGCAAGCTTGGGAAGGAAAAGCTGGAAAGTCTTTTGCCAAAGGTCTACTGGACAGACAGACAGAACAAGGTACTCAGCAACGCCTTCCATTCGCTTATCACAGGCCACTCTCGTCCACTAAAGCAGGCTATAGCCGCCATCTACACGTCTGGCCAGGATGACGCAGTCACATAAATCTGGTCTCGGGAGGATACCAAGGAGTGGCGGTATAAGGCCATCGACAAGATCCGGACCCTCTGGAATAGCTACAAAAGGAAACATCAGCGTTGAGGGACCCAACACATGTCTCGTCCTTCCTAAGTCGGAGAAGAGGAATTCCTCGTTCAAACCATCGGATGCCGGCTTAGAGAAGAAAAAAAAACATACACACCACATCTCTCCGCATACACATTTCAAACATGCACCAAACATAACAAGCAATGACGGACTTGCGTAACACATACACACACCTAGCACCCCAAGTCCTGTGGAAGGCTCAAGTGATTGCAATGGCTAATGTAATTTTAGGTAAAACTGCTAGTTCCCCTCCTCTCCATCCTAACCAAACGAATATGGCTAATTAAGGAATGTGATATAAAGTGGTAAGCTGTAGTGCTAAGTGTGCACGCCCTACGAGGGAAAGAGAAAAAATCTCTGACCCAAGTGGGACTCGACTCGGCTAATTAAGGTCTAGGAAATAACAGATGATGATGGCTAATTCATTTTGGGTAAAATATTATAGTCCCATCATCCCTCCCCCCTCTCACCCTAACAGAAATGGGTAATTAAGGTCTAGGAAATACAGATTAAGATGGCTAATTTATATCCATAAACGTTTTTTTGCTAAACGCATTACATGATTGCTGGTCACTTTATAAAATTGTATTTATATTTATTTATTTTCGGTGGCGACTCAATAAAATGTGTGTGCTAGGTGTGTTTCGCAAATCCGTCATTGTTCGTTCTGTTATGTGCATGTTTGTTACGTGTGTGCTGTGGTGAGATGTGGTGTATATGCCTATTTGTTTTTCTTTGCACGCATTGCGTACCTATTTTTGATCTCAATCTTCGGAAAACATTGAACTTTCGACAACTGTATCATTCGAAACGGTCCAAAACAAACGTTGACTCATGCCAACATGAACCGTTTAATTTGTTTGGGTCTATGCATGCATTGCGTACCTTTTTATGGCATTTGGGCTACAGAAAAGCAAAAAGTTATTGTAAAGTCCTTTCAACTGCTATAAAACAGTTAAAACATAAGAATCTTGAAAAAAAAATCAGCTTAATTGTCATAATTTACGTTGCAAGGCATATTTCCCCCATTTTGGTTTTTTTGGCCGCCATCTTGAATTTTTGGCCGCCATCTTGGATTTTGGAAAAAAAATCGTACAATTATCAGATGAAGGTATCTGTGTGATATACCGTGATTCCGTCAATTTTCCACCAAGTTATTGTCAATTAAGTGGTTTTTGACAGGGATTGGCCGTTTGGTGTCACGTACTCAGGTGAATTATTTTCAAAATTCTAAGAGCGTCATGTTGCTCTTTGATAGTTGTACATTCATACGAAATCGTTAGATTTCTTAATGTCATTCGTTCTCCGCATATGATTGGCGTTAGAACGGCGCACCAAACAGCTGACATGATCGAAGCCGGATCAACTGCTTGGAAGGCAGCTATGGCTGAAATTGTCATATTTACAACATGCTGGGCTTACGTAAAGATCTCATCAAGATCTCTAACGAATCCAAAGCTTGTTGCTCTAGCACTTCTAGAACCAATCTAGATTTGGGTTTGAAAAGTTGGCAAAATTTGCAGACATTAGTACACAGTATTTTTTGAGTCTCACCAATGTCAGCAAGTACCTGGTGGTGGTAAAATCACTAGTTTCCTTACTTGGTCTGGACTATAAGCAGTTTTCAAAGTCTGAAAATTGTCAAAGTCTGAGAGAATAACAGCAAAGATATGATCAATGACCGCAACTCCAGCACAAGATATAGAAGATGACAAGAGACTGAAAAGGCCCTACAATGTATCCATGGAGGGGAGTCGGGTTCTTTTTATGGTGCATGGGACTATATTGTGGCTAATGCACCAAACGAACCAGTGAATGAGCTATTTATTGGCTATAAGAGGGGAAAGCATATCCAACAACTCTTTGGAGAAGCCATGAAAGAGCACCAACTTTCTCCTGAAGCCATGAAGTATGCCATTGCAATGAAGTACCAGAATTTTCTGTCACGAAGAAAATTTAATAATAATAATAATTACAGTTTTTAGATACGCATTTAGCATACGCCTCGATGCGTTTACTTTGATAAAACAATATTACATATCAATAACTAAGTAATAATGGGGGTGCACACCGTCTTCATCACCGCTTGAATGGGGTCCTGCGGGAGCCAGACCAGCCACGACGCGCACAGGCGTTCCACCTCCTACGTTGCCTCCTCCTTGGGGAGGGGGAACTTGAGGGCGGGGTTCGTCAACCGTAAGGTATGACGGGTTTGAGTGCGGCCGTCGTGGGTCGTTACCTTTTCCGTCAGCGCTTGAGTGTCGGCCACCGCGGGGGCTAGGTAAGCGTCCACCCCATGCTGAAGTTCTTTCTGCCGCTGGTGCACGTGATTGTACTGCGACCGCCACTGCCGGACTTGCACTTCCGTTCTGTCGCCGCCGTTCAAGCGCTGGATCCCAAACACGCGGTAGCGGTCGTCCTGCTGCAAGTTTGGGACCGTGTTGGGGTAGGCCAAGCTCACAACCCCCGACTTCCCAACGGTCGGCCTGGCCCAAGTTCTGCACGGACGGTAGTTGCACGGTGAAGTCGGCCGGGCGGTTGTTCGGGTACACGGTCAAGCTGGCGTTGCTGACCAACGTCAACCGTTGGTCCATTTTGGTCAAGGTCACTTCCAGCCGTCGAAAATGCAGCCGCAGCGTCACGTGCCCCGTTTTAAAGCGGTGGGGGCGGCCCAGCTCATCGGCGATGACGACGGCCACCTGTTCGAACCACTGCAATCGGATGGGTTTCGTCTTCGGGTTTGTGCCACAGCAGACGCATCGCCGCCCTCCCGTCGTCACCAACGTCGTCGTCACTGCTCCGATCGTCCAAAGGGGTGGACGCCGCCAGGGCCAGCAACAAGTGGCTCATGCTATCCCCAACAAGTTTTTTTAAATCAGGTCCGTGTACACAAACAGCTGGTGCACCGCCTGCGTCGTCAAGCGCGTGGTGGAGGAGGGTGGGTCGTACGTGCGGGGGTAGGTGTGCGACGTGACCCCCACTTCCCATTCTCGGGGGTGTGTCAAGCGGACGATCCCCGTCAAGGGGGTGAGGAAGGCCGACGGGGTGTTGACGTGCATTTCCCCCGACGTCACGCGGCTTGTGAGCGCCATGGTAAAATCGTGCTCCTGCTCCATCCTGGAAAAAAGTGAGGAGCGGGGGGCGGGGTGGTACCGTTTTTTTTTTTTTTTAAAGGACAAGACAAACGTGTGTTCCAAGAACGCTTTTTATTGACTATTTGAACTCCTTACTTTTTTTAATGTGACGGGCGGCGTCGGACCCAGCGGTCGAAACGGTCGGGCGGTAATGCACCCGGTACCGTTTCCGGGTGCCTTTGCCTTTGGTCCGCACCACCGCGTTCCTTGGGATCCACCCGCTGCAATTGCGGTTCTTAAAAGGTACCGCGGAGGCTGGCGGTACAACCGTCGCAGGACGACGTACACTTTCGACCAGTTGGGGTTTCGAGCGGGCTACCCGTACACGGTCCCCCACCGCAAACGCCAGCCGCGTCGGGAGTCAGTTCACCCGGTGGTACAGGGCGTGCCAGGCTTGTTGGGCATTGTGGTGCATCACGCGTTCGGGGGCCATACCCGTGTTCGAATGCACCGATGCGTTGTAACTGGTCACCAGCAAGGGAAGCGCTGGCACCCATTGCTGCGTGTTGAAGTGCTCGAAGAACCGCCACAGCCGCTGCTTCAAGGTGTGGTTCCAACGTTCCACAATGGACACTTTGGTCTGCGGTTGGTACGTGCGGAACCAGTGGATGCCTTGCAACGTCAAAAACGCCTGCACGTGACGGTTGACAAATTCTTTCCCCACGTCCGTCTGCAGCAGCTGCGGCTTGCGTTGCGACGTGCGAAACACGTCCCAGAACGCTTCCAAGACGGGTTGCCAGTACTTGGGACTTGAGCGGCACGGCCCACGCGTGCCGAGACAGCACGTCGCCGATGGTCACCACGTACCGGTACCCTTGGTTCTCGGGGCCAGTTTTTGAACTTCGATCAGGTCGGCTTGCCACTGAACGTCGAGCGCGTCCACCCGCACGGCTTCCCCGCTCGAACTGCTTCTTCGGCGACTTCTTCGGGGGCCAGGGATAGGGGGTTCCACACCACCGCCGTGTCCGCGGCTCCCCGCCTCTTCGTCCGCTTCTGGTGACGTAATGCAGCCGCGGCGCGTTCGTCCGCCCCCCGAAAAACGCATCCCGAATAACCAGCGGGCGGGCTTTCCACGCTTCCCGGCTCACGTCCCACGCCTTGACCGCCGCCACGTTCTACCCGCAAAACTCGCACTCCCATTTCTCCACCACGGTGTACGCCATCGACCGGAGGAGAAGCGTCCTCAGCATTGTCTTGCCGTACACCTCCGCCATGGTCAACGGGTCGATCGAAGGCGCGTCCTTCTTCCAGCACCGCTGGTACTCATGGTAATAGCAGCCGTGAAATTTGAAGACCGTTCCCGTGGTCGCGTCGTACCCGTCCACTCCATAGCCGTCGGGGGAGTACTCCCCCTCGGGCGACGTGGTGTCTTGCAGGTGGGGGGTACCGTTCTCGCAGCTGACGCAGCCACAGCAACGCGATGGCCGACTGCTGAGCCCGCGGGTGGTACCCGTGTGCCGGCAGGTGGGCAATCGACAGCGGGAGCACGTACCGGCTGCGGTACACGTGGCTGCAGAAGGCCGCGGTGTTCATGGCCCGGGCCGGGTCCTACCCCGAAATCTCGATCATCAGATCGCGGTACCGCCACCACCCTTCTTCCAGCACCCGCACGTCGTTGATACAGTACGCCACCAATTAAACTAAAACTCCTATACATGTATAATACATTTGTTTATTGCTATTAGCATTAAAAAAAGGAGACTGAGGAGTGCATTGGGAGTCATGTGCTGAGTTAAAAAAAATCAAGACAATTGTAATGGTCTCATTAATACAAACTTATCTTTATACAGAATGCAAAGCAAGAACTGCAGTGAAGATAGCTTCAACCGTTTCGAGGCCACCTGATAAGAAAGGGGTGGGAAAATCTAAAGTGCACGAAGAAGCAGTTATCAAGATTGTGACGGTATGTACATGGTAATATAATTATAATTATAATTAATATAATTATTGCATCTGCTGCTATTTTCAAATTAAAACATAGGCACCCAATGGGTGAACTCGTGGATGTAGTGACGAAGTTAGTGGATTGCTAAGAAAAGCCTTCATCTGAAAAGTATATATACAACACTGGTCCAATATACTTGGAATGAACAGGAGCCATGTAATCGAGCTCTCTTTTTAGAATTTCCCAATTCCCCGACACCCTTTTGCAGCTCCGATATCAATTGACTTTTTGTGAAAATTTCACACAAATAGAATAAATTACTCTTGAGTGGGAGCTTTTTTAAAACTCTATTTTGGTTGAAAATCGAAAGCGTAGAAAATAGCACTTCAAAAAATTTAGCCATCTGTCGTGCGTGAATCTGAAGCCCCGCCTCTCCAACAATTAGCGAGCTCTTGGCCAATCATTTCTCATCACAGTTCAACCATCTGTCAAGATTTCCCGCCAATGTCGATTTCCGATCAAAACTACGCGCCGCATCGAGAAAATGTTGATATAGCCGGTTGTTCTTGTTCTCTTGTGTGACTTGAAAAATGGGAAAGACAAAAAGACCTCAAGGGACAAAGCCAAGGTGAACACCTAGAGACGCTTTGAATGCCAGCATAGTTAGTAGAGGAGACAGCGATTTGCAGGCGCCTGAAACAGCGGGGCAATCGTTTCAAGCGATTCAGATCGAGTCACCGTCAGACTTTACGTTTCCATCTAAGCTTTCTTGGCCCGGGTTTCTTGGAAACAAATATTCTCTCGGCCGGCTCCTATAAGTATCTATTTATGTTCAGATGTAGACCACTCGGCACTCTGTCTAAGTGAAAATACGAACCCTTGTCGGGTTTTGCGAGGACTTCTATTTAGCTATTTGGCTCTCATATGCATTGTTTGGCCATGTTTTGCTTTTCTTTTTTCTCTGTTTTCCAAGCGAGCGGCACCTGCTTTTTTTTTAACGGAGCTTTTGGTATATGATAAACTACTGCTAAAACTACATTTCTGTGCGAAAAAAAAACATTTTCCCATCTTTTTCGTTTTGAAGGTATCCGGTAACCTTAACCATTTGGGGAGTTTTACATACGTTTTACGCATGTAACCTATCTGAAATCGGATGGTACAAAGTACAGGTTGCAGGTTGAGTGCAGGTTGCAGGTTGAGTGCAGGCTGACAGTTTTCGATTGATAAATGAAATATATCAATAGATAAATAAAATAAATAATAAATTAGCTAATATAAATAGATAAATAAAATTTATTAATTAATTAAATGAAAATCGAACAAAAAAAACTCAATATGTCAGAAAATCGTGTGTTTTCCCGTGGAATTGAATCGCACATCAACGAAACTTAAGCATAGCAACGTCTATACTCTACACGAACGAGGCGTGTCAATCATATGTGACGTCATCGGTCACGTGATTAAGCAGTAAATCGTGGTGGAGGCGGCCGTGGGGGGCTTGCTGTCAATTAAGTCCTTTGTCACTTGAAGCCCTAATTCTTGCCCTAATTCATTCAATTTGAATTAAATGTATATGAACAGTCAAGTGCAAGTATAGCGATACGTCGATCTTGTATATAAACAATTAACGTCTTTTACATGTTTGCATATATATATTGGAACCTAGCGATTTGGGCCTCACAAAGTACATCCAATGTCTCATTCTACTTCCAAATCACATCACGGAACATACCCTGAATAAAACCTGGAATACGCCCGGAACACCCGAAAAAATAAATGAAAAAATAAATGAAAAAATAAATGAAAAAATGAATGAAAAAATATACATCCCTAGAGCCTCTACCGTGAGAATCACACAGGCATCCCAGTCACTTTTAAACGAGCTCCGGCAAATTCCGCAATTACGTCATGCCACTGGCGCTAAATGACGTGATAACTATTTCATCGCCTAAAATAGCTTGCAGCGAAGTATAATGTTTTTAGCTGCTCGCTCCCAATTTTAACCTACTCCGCTTTTGACCCCAGTAAATACACACGATTTTCATTTAATTAATTAATAAATTTTATGTATCTATTTATATTAGCTAATTTATTATTTATTTTATTTATCTATTGATATATTTCATTTATCAATCGAAAACTGTCAACCTGCACTCAACCTGCAACCTGCAACGTCCGATCTGAAATAGCTGAAAATGGCATTTCAGAGCTTCTATATTTCAAAATTTAAAAAAACACATGTTCGTTCCTGGGCCGTTTCCTGAGTTGGCAGAACGCCCAGTAAAATATAAACTGATCGACATCTTGAGATTGTAACGCCTAATTACCGCGAGAAAGGTCTCATTTCGTTGGCAGAAGGCCCAGTAAAATATAAAGTGATCGACATCTTAGATCAGAAGGCCCAGTAAAATATAAAGTGATCGACATCTTAAATCTAGAATTACCGTGGGAAAGGTCTCATTTCATTGTGATCTTACACGTGTGTATTTCGGATCGGAATGATCTTGGAAAGCAACCATAAAATTTCACGAAGAACACACACTCGATCAAATACTTGTAAATAAGAGTAAACGGATTCTAATTCTACTTTAGAATTGAGGTACAATTTTAAACTATACATTTATATTTGTGATTTATTACACTCACTAGTATTTTATTCTGCTTTCGATACTCATCCCCTTCAAGAACCGTTCAACGCTAGACTTCGGCGTGACGGACATGTTTGCGAGTCAAGTGGCCAAATATTCCCGGGAAACGAAACCTTTTGTGGAATACAGAACCTTGTAAACAAGTCCATCATTTCATAAAAATTTCATAAAAAATTTTCTGCCATCACAGTGTGTAGTCTCCGTGTAAAACACTTCTGCAGCTCTGAATGCCACTCGCCCGACAGCTCACAGTGCCTCAAACTCGTCCCCGAGGCTTCCTCGCTCGTATTCCGAACAGCATACGATTTGATATTGATTGATTTTTTGCTAACGGCTAGCTAGCTAGCCATCATTCGCCCACCTCACGCAAAAACTCGTTCCTGCGCATGCGCGCATCCACGAGTTAATAAAAATGGAGTTATATATTAGGAGTTATATATTATTCCAGGCCAGCAAGAATTTGGGCCACATCAGGTTAAAAGGGCCCTTACAACATTCAACTTAAATACTTCAAAAAATGGTGTTTGTAATAACGTATTGAACATTTTATAGTATTCTTGGCATCGAGCACTGCATTTCATACCTAAAAATATATGTCAGTATCTGTGCTTACTTGTGAGATATTGAGTCGAGCACTCATAAGATAAATTCTGTAACTCTGCTTGCCCATGTATAGATCCTTCTTGGATATGTTGGTTCACATAGATTTGTCAGAAGTTTGTAAAGAAATAAGTGGAATGCCCTATTTGTCAAAAATCTAAATTTGCTATACTGTCAGTAAGTTTGTGTTGAATGCTTGAATTCTGTTAAAGCTTGAATGTAACCACTGAGAACATTTGCAGCTGAAATTAGTCTCTGCACATTGTTTAATTAAGTATACTAATTATTTATATAATAAGCTATAAACTAGAGATGGCCTGGAAAATGTGAAACACCCTGCCAAAGATCAGAAGACCATGAGGCTGAATACCCTTGCTAGCAAAGTTTTGTGGGATATTGCTACCCATATTGCTACATGTATAGGATTTTGACAAATTCAAACTTTCAATGAATTTGAGCATTTGCTGAATTTTATGTATTTAAGCAATGATGCTATGAATTTGAGCATTCAGCAAGTTACCGAATTTGAGATTTCATGCATTATAAAACAATTTCAAACTTCTGCAAATTTAAACTTATGATGCATTCAAACTTTATCAGAATTCAAGCATTTCAGTGCATACAAAATAGAACATGTATTCTACGAGTGGTGCAATGCATGCAGTAAACACTTTGCCTTTCACACTTGCCAGGTCCAAGCCCCGGCAATATCAGTTGAGTTGTTCCACAACAACCAACACACTAAATTCCAATTTGATTTGTGCTTTAGCTTGGCCCTGACCCCTATGGTTGTTTCAGGACGTTTTAGTATTTGTCTGTGTATAACATTGGAAAACCTGTGTACTAACCCAAGTATTTTCATTTTTAAAGGATGAGCAGCCAGTGATTGTATTATCAGAGAACTTGTATGATTCTGACATCATGTACATAGTAGCAGAGGGATATATTCTTTGTGATATAACAACAAGGAAAATAAGCGATGCTTTGGCTGTGCTTTTAGCCACGTACTATTTGTATAACATTGATTACAAAGTTGGAAAGACCATTTTTAGTTTTTTAGAGATGGCTTTGATGGGTATTGGGCAGGACAAGAGCCTTGTGTCTGTCAATACCATCATAAGCATCCTTTCAAATTTGAAGTAGTTTTACGTAATTTAATATTTTACTAAAGATAACCAAGTCATTTTGTGGGTAGTATCATCGTGTACCATTTAAATATTTGTGGAATCACACCTTGTGTACTCAGAGTGTTGTGCTGTTATATTATTTTATAACAATGGGCCATTCCACCGTGACGGACATTACACCCAGAGAACATTTTTGAACTAAATAGACTTCTGTTCTATACACAACTTGCGTAATTTTACATTTTATGTTTAAATACAACTGCCTTAGAGCCTTCTCTCTTACTTGTTAAAATATATTTTACAGTAGCTATTCCTAGTTGCCTGTTTTTTTAACTGAAACGACCGTGATGGACATTACAGCTAAAACTACCATCAATTTGTGAGAAGTTTCAAGCAAACGAGTATATATTTTTTGTATTTGACCATAAGTGATTGTTTCTTATTTAAGACTTAGATTTCTCACAAATTTATTCCATTTTTTTTTAAGTTATATATTTAGCATGAATTGAATTGAATTGAACATTTATAAGTACAAATTTAAAATATTTTTTAACAATATTTTATCTTTATTTGTGGTCATTATAAACTATCACTTGTCAAGTAATAGTAAACACCACATAAAATCAAATTTCTTCAGTTTATTCTTCATTTTACCTGCATAAATTAGTAATGTTTCAAGTTGGTCAGCTGTTTTGCTTTCAAAGTATGCTCAGAGCATTCTGTAAAAGCATAAACCATGACTGACCAGTTTTTTTTCTTTCTGGCATTTCTCAGCGCTCGGTAACTACATGCTTTACGCTGCAGTGTTCAGTTAGTTGATTAGTTAAATTTAAATGGCCAAAACAGATGCTGAAAGGCAAAGAATATGTCAAGCAAAGCTAAAGCTTGACACAGAAAGGTACAAGTTATAAAGAATTGGAAAGAGAGGAGACAATTTCAAAGGAAAAGCAAATTCAAAGCCATTGGTCCATCTGAATGACTATGACTGTGAAGTTTTCACTTGCATGTATGCAAGGTGCCTTGTTGGCCACAGTCCAATGATAAGTCAAATCTGTATCTCTGCATACAGAAAGATCATGCTCCTAGATTTACATATTCGTATTCTGCACCCATTGCCACCAAATATCATACAACCAGAGAAGTACTACGCTGTAGACTATAGAGAATTATTACATCGGTAGAGCACTCAGGCTAGTGATTATAGCCAGTTCAAGTTCCTTCACAGAGTTGGTGCAAACCATTTCGATTGGCCCAGACGTGATGACATTAACAATGTCCACAACTTGTGTGTGTTCTATGGGCCAATTACTCTGCTGAACATTGGTCCTTTTGTTGTTCCAAAGCAAACTGAAATTGAGAAGTTGTTGATATTACAAAGTATATTGTCAAAACTTATCCTGACTACCAACATTTAAGTCTTTTATAATTAAGAATTATAGTGGTCTGATTCTTAACTATCTACTTCTTTTATCTCTCTTTGGCCTTGCATTTGTGACGGATATCACGTGACGGACATTACATATCTTTTGACCTTTTTTGCTAAATAAAGAACTAAGTTGAATAAAATAATAATGACTGAAATGATGCACCCAACAAACTAAAAGAGCAGCAGAAGTAATATAACTAACAGAGTTGAATTTTGTCTGAGATAGAAAAAAACCTTACCATTTTGTAACGGACATTACATAGTACCTGTAGAATTTTTTGTCCAGAATAAAATACAGAAGTAGTATTCAAAAGTTGGAATTATCAATTTCTAGTAAAAACTAGACTTGGTGGTTACCAACATATATGTGTAAGTGCACTGATTTAATTGTGGTCTCTGGGTAGATTGTCATGAAGTTGTATGTCTTGATAAGTAGTTTTTCTCTATTTCTTGAACCCCAACATGGCAGACCCCCCAGGGAGTGGGCGTGGCTCAAATGCAATGTTGCATACTTGGTATGAATACTTTTATGGTTTCTCTTCTTAATGGTATAGAAATCACTCAAAAGATATTGATTTAAAAAAAATTTTTTTTCACTTCTCATGTGGAATGGCCCCAATGCTAAATTGATGAATTATACACCTATTTCAAAAAACGTTGTCACAGACGAGCAACAAGTGACACATGATTGTCATTATTACTGGTGGCAGCTATGCAGAATGGAATACAGTGCAATTCGAAAATCTATTCTAAGGAACCATTAATATTCTTCTTAAAGCCTTTGACTCCAAACAAATTCACCAGACTTTTAGCAACAACCATAATCCATTTCGGTCTGGGTATGTCGCTTGTTCAAGAGAACCTTTTTTGAAATAGGTGTATATATCGCAAAAGCCCAGTTACTCTTTTGTGATGTAAGTAAATATAGTGTTTGAATAGGCCCTTTGCAGGTCATGTGTTGGTAACCTTTTTAGCCTGTCAGCTTCGTAAACTCTTAAATTTTGAGTTTTCAAAAATTTGTAATTCCTTACGTTTTAATGATGTGAACCTAAACCTTTGGCTGTTTACTATTTTTTGGCTCGCTGTTTCCATTGCTGGCATCCATATTGTTGTAGTGCTGATTTGCTTTGATCGACAGGCTAAAAGGGTCAGTGACCAAGTCCTGCAAATTAAGGGCCTGACACTTGGTTTCAGTTGTACAGTACTGTAAAAAGCCATAGATAAGCAACACCCATAGAGTTTAGGAAAAACGTTTCAGTCCATAAAAGCTGTATGTGTCTTTTAACACTTCAGATTGGAAAATCACATGGCCACCAGCTGCAAAGGCCGTATTGGTTGTACATAAATGCCTTTTCCAAATTAATTGAATTGGAACTGCAGTAATAAATCAATTTTGTAAAAGAACCTTATCAAGTGTGTTTAAATTATAAAGAGGACAGTCTTAAATTATATCTGAAACATTTCTTAACAAATTTAGAGCACTAATAATTATACAACAAAATAAAGAACTTAATGCAAAATAAAATATTTGGTGTAAAACATGTTTCATGAATATGATGACTGCCTTCAGACGATCCAATGGGGGTCCCTGTTTGTGGCACCAATAGTCATTCGTTTAAAACAGGGTTGGCATGAGTGTTAAAATTTGGCTCCATTTTTAGGGGTTTTATAGGGACCAAAATTTTGCTAGGCTCTACATTGCATGCCAAGCTCGAGAGGGAAACTTGGAGGAGTTCTTTAGACACGAAAATCATACCAGTCCTCCGGCACTGTCCACTATGGGAAAACTACGTGCTGGTCAGAAATCTGAACTTGTCCAGTGTCTTGAGGTGAATACAACATTAAGCTGTCCTAATGTTGACGTGAAGATAATAGATGCTGCTGTTGTAGTCAACATGTTGCCTCCTGGAAGGTCGAAATCCTTTAAGGACTATGCGACAGATGTGTTCGTTCCATATATTATCAAGCAGGCACAACATGCATACCAAGCGAGTAGACCTTGTATGGGACCGTTACCTCGCAACAAGTTTGAAGAAGAGCACTCGGGAGACAAGAGGTTCAGGTGTTCGCAGGCGTGTGTGCATGAATTCAGCTATACCCGCTAACTGGAAGTCATTTCTGAGAACTGATGAGAACAAAACAGAGTTGTTTCACTTTCTAGCGGAAAGCATTTCTACGGTCCAGCTGCCTGGTGTCCAAGTCATCAGTACCTATGATGGCAATGTGATCAGCTCTGTGCCTGTTGACAAGGAAGGACTCTCCCCTTGCCACCACGAAGAGGCAGATACGAGAATACTAGTTCATGTGAAGCATGCAATGTCTAACGGGTACAGTAAGATAATGATAAGAACGGTCGATACAGATGTTGTGTACTAGCACTAGCGCACGTGAGAAGGCTTGGCGTACAGGAGCTGTGGATAGCATTTGGTGTTGGAAAGCATCTTAAGTATTTGCCTGCTCACTCCATGGCCAGTGCTCTGACAGCCGAGCAATGTGAAGCCTTGCCATTTTTCCATGCCGTCACAGGATGTGATACTGTTTCCTATCTGTCTGGGAGAGGAAAGAAAACGGCTTAGAATGCCTGGAAATCGAACCCAGAAATAACCGAAACCTTTCGACTCCTCTCAACACCACAAAACATGGTCTCCGAAGAATATAGCCAAGGCCTAGAGCGATTCGTGGTGATCCTGTATAGTCGTACATGCCCTCTGAAGAGTGTCAATGAAGCTCGCCAATCAATTTTTGCTCAAGGCACAAGAACTATAGAGAACATTCCACCAACACAAGCCGCTCTTGAACAGCACATAAAGAGAGCAGCTTACCAAGCAGGGCATGTCTGGGGCCAAGCTGTTAAACCCATCCAGGAACTGCCAAGTCCGAGTGCATGGATGGGGATGGCAGCGAAGTGAAGAGGGCTGGACTCCTAACTGGACTACATTACCTGAGGCATCCAGGGGATGCAGTGAGCTCATCAGCTGTGGATGCAAAAGAGCTTGTAGAGGACTATGCAAGTGCACAAAGGCCAACCTGCCTTGCATTGCACTCTGCTTCTGTTCAGGAAATTGCTTCCAAGATTAATGTAGGTAAACTTCTTTGAGCAGGGATTAAGTATTTTATTGGGGCATTTTCTGGAGGTTTTTCTTCATAACATATACCAGTTTTTAGAATTTTGACATTTTTCATAATTTGGGCTCCCTGTGGTTTCCATACAAGCCTTGTATTGAAATTTATGTTGGCAAATTTTCTAGAAACATGAAAAGAGACAACATGGGTCTTGATTCTGTATTATTTCCCTTGCCTTAGGTTGAGGTTTTCCTTCATAACATACCAGTTTTTAGAATTTTGACCTATTTCATAATTTGGGCTCCCTGTGGTTCCATACAAGCCTTGTATTGAAATTTTTGTTGGCAAATTTTCTAGAAACATGACAAGATCCAACATGGGTCTTGATTCTATATTATTTCCCTTGCCTTAAAGGTCAAGTAGGGTACATTTGGTGCTTTTATCACAATTTGAACAATTATGCACCTTATCCTCCGGACTATTATAAACTAATTGAGATTTTGAGACGCGATACCGAATTATATTGCCGGCCAGTTGGGAGAAAATATATTCCGTATTGGGCGGAGTCGCGCAGCGACGAAGCCCAATACGAAGAATATATTTTCTTCCAACGCCGGCAATATAATTCGGTATCGCGTCTCAAAATCGCAATTAGTTTTGTATCGCGATTCAACAGTTAAGTCGGGAATTGTTAAAAGAAAGAAGAGAATGAAGCACCAAACTTATTCTGATCGTAATTTCAATTCTCAAAAGGCGCCTAGTATATCTATGGCAACGGTTTCACGGCTTGAGTGGCGAAAACTTTCGCGACGTGTTTTGAAATCTCTTCAAAAATTATGAAAATTGTACTTTTAGCGAATAAGAGTGTTAGATTTCTGACGGAAACTACAATGCCAACCTTACCTTTAGGATTGAATGATGCTTATCTTGTAATTTACAGTGTTTTGAAGGTGAAATTGTAGAAATCTTGCTGTTGAACAAACGACTTTTGACCTTGACCTGGAACCCATGTAACTGCAAGGGCTCGCGCAAGAGCCAATCAGAGGCTGGTATTCTGAGACGCAATACCATGTTATATTGGCGTCTCAAAAGTAAACAAAGTGATCAGTGAATCGTGATACTACAATGTATCACCCTATGTATCACAAAAGAGCGTCAAAACGAAAAATAAATTACGTTGAGTTTCTAGTGACCCTCAATGAAACTTTTCCGATTGTTATTTCTTGAGTTCACTCGTCTACACTATAGTTTTACAAACTCGTGAAGTGAGCACAGAACATGACATGCACCTACATATGTACCTAAACATGTAAGCCAGCCTAACACAAGGCATTTCTATGATATCTGGCACATTACAAAGTCCATTGGAAAGGTAATGCTGGAGGCCAGCAAGTTCAAGGGCTGTGAGCGAATCAGTGCATGGATCAAGGGTGTCCGCAACCACCTGTACTGGTTTGTCAGCTCGACCAAAGAGGGGATTGAAGGGATGACTGTTGCCAAATGGAAGTCCATTATGCAGCATGTGACTAACAGACACAGCAATCACCCTGATCCCCTCTTCTCGAAGTGTGCACATGAGGAAGATATTGAGTCCCGACAATGGGATAAAACCTTTAATTGTAATGTAAATTCCTTATTCAATTTGTTAAAGTGCCTATAATGCAAAATTAGTTTGAATTCATTGAAACCTACTTTAGAGAAAATGAGAATGCGTTCAAGAGATATTAAAGTTTTTTTAACTTATGCAAATTAGGTATTTAGTGACGTCACACGGGTAACTAAATGAATTACAAACTAATTTGCTATTACATGCACTTGAAGAATCTAATGAACTTATACTATGATAGTCCCTTGACAATCATGGTGATCCTAAATGTGATTTTTATAAGTTGTACCTGTTTAATGGACTCTCACTATTGGCCTAAAAAAATTACACTAATAAATAAATCTGTACAAGTGTGACACCATTGTGTAAAGTGATAAATAAGTGTGCTTGATCTTGCCATTATAAGAACCTAATACTCTAAAACAAGTAAAAAGATATCAGGGCTCTGGAAGAATCCGATTTTTGTGTATTCTGATTAGCTATCCTGAACAAGGCAATTTCACTGGAAGTCAAACGAATCCGTTCATTTAGACAAATAAATAACCAAATGGTTGCCGATAAAAATCTTCAGGGATATGTAGATATTACTATCAATCAATATTGACAGGAACATACACAGGCATTTTATTGAGTGCTTTATCTTTTGCTTCTGAAATTAATTTCAGGGACTTGTACATATACGAAACTTAAAAATGTGTTGACCAACACAAGAATCCAAAATGATACGAAGAAGCTCTCCCCTGAAGCCCATACAAGCTGTCTGGAGGGTTTCCACTCTACGTTGAACTACTGGCTTTTCCTGGTTTGGCACATATTGCAGGTTAAGAAATTATGCATTACTGTTAGTAACATACCTTGTACTCATTTACAGAATCTACAGATTATTGTGATAACACCCCTTTCAGCATAAATGAAAACTTGTTAGTTATAATTCTAGAGAAAACAATATTAGTACCGGTATGTTATGCCCAGGTTCAACTTTTAAATTATCTTTATAGGGTTATCTTAACAAGCCTTCACTTTAATGAAAATCTGAGACGAGATATGGTGACTACCAAGGACGGCAAAGTGTTTCAGAGGGTCCATTTCCCAAAGTAGAAGTTAGGAGAGGAAGTTGTGAGGGATGTTACGGTCCCCCCAACATACAGCGAGTACTTAAAGCAACATAATTTTTTTTATGAAAATGGCAATACAGAGGGGATATTCTATTTTCGCAGTATTGCCGCAGTATTACCAATGGGATACGGAAAGTCAAGGATTTGTCATCTTCTGCCGTTGCTTTTCTACGACAAAATGAACTAGGGACGGTCGGGTGCACCACTATCTCCAGTCGTTATTGTTGTTTCTCTGTTAAATGCTCTTATTCAAGACCAGATTAGGAGAAGCAATGAACGAGGAAACGTTAGAGCTATTATTCTCGACGTTAAGAGAAAAGAGGAGAGTGAGGATCTAGAGTTGAATTGTAGTGACCAGAACCTCTTAAGTTGAAAGACGTGTGAAGTACAATATTGTATTCATGCACCCCGAAGCCAGTTTATCGTGTAAGTAAGGAGCCGAATTATTTCAAAGCAGGCCCTATCAACGCTCGATACAAGCAATAGTAATTGATGAAGCACACCGTATTTTAGAATGGTGAGTTTATATTTTGTTATGTTTACTGCTATAAAGTAGTTTTCGAAGGGGTTTAAATTTTCAAAAAAATGATTAAACGCTCCCTGCTTGCAGAACTTTCTCTAGTCGGTCTATTCCTCCCTTTCTGTAATCGGACAGGCCGGGGCGCTCTTCCTTCTTTCCCCCGCCAGTCCGATTACAGTAAGGGAGGAACAGACCGAATAGAGAAGGTTCTGCAAGCATGGAAATTAAAAACATAAATAACAAGCTTAATGAAGTGCATTTTCTTGTGTTCCTGTGGTTGCACTCACTGCAGCAGCAAGCAAGAGAGATGTCACGACAATCAAGGACTCCTTAAACGTTTAAATACTCCGTATCAGTACTCTATATTCTCTTCAGCTAAAGTTAAAGAGGCTACTTCGATATCTTTCACGAGTCTTATCAAAAGACACTCTTTTTTTAGTCTAGTTGGCTTATATGTATCATGTTATTTTTTGTGTTTAAAAAATCTTAATTATTGGTAATTTATTGGTAATTTATTGATACTTAACTAGTTACTGTTAACACCTTAGGCTACTTATAATTTCCAATATGCATACCATTATTAGTGATTATACTGTAATTTTATATTAGTACATTTACTAATAATTAGGATTTTTGTAAGTTATTGTATTATACATTGTAATTAGTTTTAGGTTATGCAGGGCTCCTCTGGATACCAGCCTCGTTGTTGAATAGGCACCTTGCCTAAATAAAGTTTTCTATTTAATAAAGAAGACATCATTTATTATACAAAAATGCTAGATATCAATGATCTTTTATCAACATCCAATATTGTATTTTTTTAGCTTTTACCAAATATTTTGTCTAAATCAGAAATTTAAGTTTAAACCACAAGAAGAAAGAAAAGGTAGTAAATTCAGTCTGTGCAACACTCAAATCAAGAAAGTCTACGATTCACCTGTTCACTTTACATAGAATCGATACTCATAATATAAACTTTGACCTTATCCATGTAGGCGTTCATACACATAACAGGTATGCTGGGTATGCTGCCAAATTACGCTTTTATAAACCAAAGGTTAGAACGAATTACAGGAAATTTACTTTCAACTTTTCTGCACCTGTAATTTGGGAGTGTACAGCAGTGTACTACTACAAAAGAAACGTAAACAGTTCACAATGAGTTTAAGTAATGGTTCGCATAAAGACAGAAGCAATCAACGGCCAGGAATGCACATCGTTGAAACTTGATATCCCATTGCTTATACACAAATAAACCTCCTAAAAATAGGAAAGAACTCTGATTACACAATATATTTTTAAAGAAAATTAATGAAGCAGACATTCTGTAACTATGTAAAAAGAGAGAAAGAACTCCAATTTTGGGAACATTGAAATATTATATAATATCTCAGCTTTTGTTTTAGTGTCTTTCTATTGGCTGAATTTGTTCTGGAATCAAAAACATATACACAACGAGCGATTTCATGCATTTGAGAACATTAATACCACTAGGCAAGATATATATTTAGTATGTAATTGAACTATTTTATTTGGGATTAATGAAATCACATTCATGGCTGTGGAACATATCTTGCTCCAGTTCTTACGCGAACTATTACTTAAAGGGTTTCATGCTAATTCGCTGAAATTGCATGGAGTTGAAGAGGGCTGCCATACATTGTATCGGTACCATTCGAATAGAAAATAAAGTATGGAATATGGGAGCCACTGTCAAACTTCTCACAACGAAAAGAGATGCAGTTAGCACAGTTTGAACGATATGGGCAATGTACTACTTTTCCCTCATGCATAGAAACGTGGGGGAAAATTAGAAGCATTCATCCCTAATGAGGGAATTTAGAGGTTAAACTCGGAAAACAAAGGAATCTAAGGCGATCGTGGTATTATTTATACATGATAAAATATGGAAGACATGTGTATGGAAGTAATGTTATAAAATTAAGGTATCAGGAGCCCTTTATGCGATCATTTTTGTGAAAAAAATATTATTGATTTTTTTTAGAATGTTCAAAGTGAATTCTACAGTTTAGTGAAAATAAATTTCAAAACATTTTATTTTCAACGGGAAATTACGGCGAAAAGAAAATATGAACGAGAAAGCAGGCTGTCAACGGCTTATTAGCACTTGTGAAGCGTTCTAATGGGAACCTCGAAAAAACACGTGAACTTTTATAAATAAACACGAAACACGCTCACTCGTCTAGCTCGTCTTGAAGCCGTTGAGTTGCAAATATTCATTTAAGTTTCACACAGAAATCATATCTAAAATATAGTTTTATAATATATATATATATATATATAGCTCAATTCGTAATTTGAACCTAGCTGCCTAGGGAGGGCTTATGTTTGTTTTCTTCCGTGAAGTAACGAAAGTCGACGCTGACGGAAAGCGATCTTGGCTCATATTATAACCAAAATAATCAGTGGGCAGAAGTTGGAGATTCTGCAAAGTCAATTCCAAGTTGAAAGAGTGCAAGTGCCCATAAACTTCGCCCCGAAGTTTTGACTGTAACTTCGCCTTCGATAGCCGAAGACGAAGAACAACAGAAACGTAACAGTTATTGTACTGGTTTGGCTGTTTCTCTACGCTTTCTTCTTCTTTGCCTTCTCTGTGCACTCGTGATTTCTGTGAAATACCATGACAATGCTAACGCTAAAATTGAACTTGTCTACTGCGATATTCAAACCAAAGACATCGCACCGAAGAGCTAACTTATCGTGGTCTGTGTAGTCCTTCACAGAAGCGCGCAAAATCGCATGCGGCCTTTCATGAAAAACATGGTATCGTGTTCCCCTATACCTTCTGCTCAACATCAAATACTGGAAAAATGACATTCTTAATGACAGATAAGTTAATTGTGTCAACAAACCTCAGTGGGATGCCAGAAAACTTTCAAATCATTTTTTACGTCGTTATAAATGCAGGTTTTGTAGCATGTATTCGAAGCTCCTGTCCATCTAGATTTTAATAGATCGGATTGAAAATTGGCACATGGCTAGATCAATATGTTGACAAAAAAATGATGTCTCAGGTTTTTTATGCGTTGTTTTGTTCTTGAGATACTTTCATGTTTCGTTCTTCAACCCCTAAAAAAGGTGTTCCGGATCTTTGCAGTTGATTATTTTCGCGACGGAATAAGATATCAGAAAACTGAGATATCCATTTTTAGATCAATATCTCTACTTTATGAAGGTCGTTTCAGCGCGGATTTCCGTCAAATTCCCGAGGGACAGGAGCTCCAGGTATAAGGTATGGTCAAATTGGATTAAAATCACAATAAATAAAAGAGTATTTACTAATGAGGAAAATCAAGCTGTTTTCTAGAATCTGTTTATTAAGGTTACCGGATACCTTCAGGGTGCGTTTCCAGTCTAAATTATGTAGCGCCTCGAGAAAACATCGTAGATAAATCATCCGTGCATCATTTTAAAGCTTATAAAATTGCCTACAAGAATAAATAAAAAATGTTGAATTCTTTGAAAATCTCGAATTTTCCGCGATCCCGTTTCTCCGATCTAGTGTGATGGCTTTCAGAAGCTCTGATTCCAAAAATAATTTAATGTTTTAAAATCTGTTTGCTTTTTGCATTTCAGAGGAATCGTATTACAAAAGGGTGTCGGGGAATCTCAAAATTCGATTTAGTTCAAAAGTTATCATGCTCTTCGTGAAAAGGTGAAAAATAATCCGAGTAGATATGCGGGAAACGCCGTCGAGAGCTCTCTTTTTAGAAAATCCCAAATCCCCGACACTCTTTTGTAGCTGAGATATCAATTGACATTTTGTGAAAATTTCAGACAAATCGAACAAATTCCTCTCGAATGGGAGCTTTTTATAAACTCTGTTTTGAGTGAAAATCGAAAGGGCAGAAAAGAGCGTTTGAAAAAATCTAGTCACCTTGCATGCGCGAATCTGAAGCCCCGCCTCTCCAACAATTAGCGATCTCTTAGCCAATCATTTTTTATCACAGCTTGACTGCGTGTACTATCTTGTCAAAAGTTCCTGCCAATGTCGATTTCCGATTAAAGCTAAGTTGCCGCATACGGAATTTTATAACCGGTTCTCCGAAGTTTTCTCGGCTATTAAAATTGAAAAAATATGGGAATGACAAAAAAGCCTCGAGCGACAAAGCCAAGGGGAACACCTAAAGGCAAAAAAAGGGCACAGAACTCAAAGGTGAATGTCAGCGACACCGATTTGCAGCCGTCCGAAACAGCACGGCAATACATGCTACGGTCAATGGAAGAGATCGGGTATGTGCTCATGTTTAAAACTTTATACTTTAGGATTTAAAGAAAATTACATGTACCTTGTCTACAAATGATTTGCTTAAACTTTGTCTCCCGTATATACCAAGCGGCTAACTAATATTATGACTTTTGCTATAACTACGCAGATACGATGGCGCATTTTTCGCTGAAATGTTGGAAGCAAGCACGGCTGACAGACAGAAAAAGGGAAAACCGGCAAGAAAGAACAGATACTACCATTATTATTCTTGGGCCCATGCACTTTTGGTATGTGATCAACCGCTTTTTAATCGTTATGATTGACGGAGCCTAGCTGTGTACGTTCCAATCGAACGTTTCCACATTTACAGCTTTCCATATTTTCTTTCAGCGCCACGAAATTGGTCCGGAGAATGCAGAATATGCATTTCCTGGCCCTGTTCTAGCATTCCTGCGAGATCTTGTTCCAGGAGACATAAAAGGCGAAATCCGCGAGGTGACTATGCAAAACTACAATGACACTTATGTTCCTATATAGAGCCTATATAGGAAGGCTGCTGTGCGAATTCTCTAATGAAAATGTCAAATTTTCTTTCAATTCAGGATGCCTTTGAAGTTACTTTGATTGTCTTCTGCACAGTTATGGAATTACCAAGAAGTACACCCTGATTTGAAATAAAAAGCACTACTGGCAAAGACTTTCCCACATCCGTAATGATCAACCCTTATAAATATTATAATATGCAGTTGAGTTGAAAGCGGTATATCTGCATTTAATAAGAAAAATAATAAATAGACTATAACGATTACAATCAGACTAAAAGAACAAGGTCTCAAGGGGCAAACCATAATTATTTTTGAGGAGAGAGGGGTCAAAGCAAAATTTGTTTTAATGTTTGTAGAGTTGAGAACTAAAATATATTTTGTCAAGAATAATTCCTCTAAATGAATTGTTTGCATAGTGGGAAACATTGTTTTGCATAGGAGCAGTAAATATAGAAAAAATAATTTGCCAGGCTGTATTTCTCATCTCTCCCCCCCCCCCCCCCCCCCCCCCTCCCCCTCCCTAAAAACAATGGTTTGTTCGGTATGGTAGTATAGATGACTGGGAATAGAGTTTTAGTACTAATCCAGGATTAACAGTAAATAATCTTTAGTTAAATTTGCTAACTTGTTGCTTACTGATCTGGGATTAAAAACTAAACATTATTTCTTTAAGAAGAATAAGCAGTTAAGCTTCAACTTACATGTACTTTGCTCAAATTATGTATCAAATTTAGTAAGAGTAATGTTGTTTTCTTGTATTCCCAACCTCAACTTTCTGCTAATGACTGTTGCTAGGGGTACTACAGCTTGTTATTTTGTGTAAAATGGAAATCTAAGTGTGACTTTTGGATATTTGAAAAATATCACTGCTTTGCTTACCCACTTTATACCAAGTAGACACTAATGCTCTATGTCCATGTGATTTTTACAGTGAAATACATAGTCACATATTGGATTATTATGATATAACCAGTATTTCGAAAGAGAAACAATAGAAAAACAAAGGATAATTTTATTTTTAATATACTACATAGAAGTCAATCTCAAAAATTCCAAGACAGATTGCACAATAGGAAATATATCTAAAATATATATTTGACATTTAAGCGTTAATATATATGCATATATATGCCAATATATACCAAGTATACCATACATGTACATGTACTTCGATCCCCTTGTCTGATTGGGTCAGGCTGATTGAAAACATCTAACTTGAAGATATCCAATAATGTTATGTATATTTTATTGCATTATTTATCATTTGTACTTACAGTATATATGTATATTAGAGGACACCGTTTTTGAGATTGACTGTATATAAATTATGTCTATATATTCATGTATACCTATTTCACCAAACATTGTAAGATGGAAATAGGAAAGCTGAGACCAAGTTGAATCATACGAGTCTATTGTGTTCTGTCTGGCTCCATCATATTTCGTCTTTGTAATGAAGTCATTGTTATCTGAGGGATGAAATTTGTTTTCATTTTTATTTTCCAACGTTATTGAAATAGGTATTATATGCATTTTATACTTATATTTCTATTATAACTCTGACAAAAAATGTAATGTTTTCTGTCTCCCATGTATCTAAACAGGGACTCACTGTTTGAATATATGCACTATATAAAACTGTATAAGTATCAACTATGACATGATCATTCCATTATTCATTTGCCTTTTCTCTTGCCCTTACCATGTGCACCAGAACCTGATGGCCCAGATGTCACATAAAATGTCTGGGAGCTATATGTTATTCCCTCCTGGTGTACAAAACCCTCCTGCTGCTTTACATTATCTCTCTTCCTCTTTTTCCTTTGGTCTTTCACTCGTCTCTGCTCTTTGTAGTCGCTGATACACATGCGTTCAAAGGTCTATCTGTGCCCATGAATTTATCATCTGGCGCTTCACTGGTACACCTATGGCTGGTAATAGCCTACTGTATGTTGACTGGATACCAGCATTAAAAGGTCAGAACCCCAATACATACAGCCAAGTAGGTCTCCTGCTGTGATGTGAATTGCTCTTTTGGGGCCATTCCCCAAATAACATGGTGCAGTGACTCATTTGCATTCTGTGTTAAACACCTCTCACATCCCAGCCAAAAAATTCTCATTGCCAAGTTTATCAAAGGTCTCTTGGATCACTTCAACGACAGATGGTGGAAGTGGATCTTTAATTGGGCTTATGTAGCTTGGTCTTGCATGCAATAACCTTTTGGTAACTGCACCCATGAATTCTTACCAGTAAGGGACAGTCTTCATGTTGGGGATTTTCCAGTGTACTTGCATAGTGCTTCAGTATGGCTCTGGTTGCTTGTGCCATTTCCTTTGCCATTTCCTTTATTGGCTCTTATTGCCTTGCTATAGAAAGCCTGCATTGTATCTATTCTTGTTATTGGTAAGTCTTCCTTTACCAGAGAGGGTCTTTCCATCAGCCAGCTTCTTTCCTATCACAAGAGAAAAATTAAGGTATAATACTTTACACTAATCAATAATTAATTATGCCCCAAAATGTTGTCAATTATTACAAAATATAAATGACAATAAACCGTTGGTACTAAGTTGTTATTTAATTTTATACATCATATTATGGAAAAATAAGATATACATGTAATATGTGGCTTTTGTGTTAATTATTAGAGAGCTTGCTATTCTGTTCATATTTATCCAAATATTCTTAAACTTGGTAATTATACTTGTGATG
>JAOWCC010000055.1:1687500-1705927 GCA_030867875.1 Actinernus sp. WN-2022 | reverse complement strand
CTCGCTATGAGCTTGAATCATAAACAATCATTTGCCATGCAAAGTGATGCAGATGTACACTTTTATAGGTATCAATATTAAAGTATAACTTTTAATATGGGCACGCTAGCCCTGATGCCCTGATTTTAAAAAAAATTCACAGGAGCATGGCTCTTAAAGTTTACTTAGGACAAGAATTATTAAGTCATATCAAAATCATTGCACACAGAAGAGGACATTTGCTATTGGTCATCGCTTTGAAGTAAATGCGATTTTATTTGAGAGAGAGAACAACTTCAGTCGCATTACAAGTTTATAATGTGGCTTACCTGTTGATACCAGAACTATACGAAGGAGAATTCTCTGCTTTCGTTTGAACGCTCCAAATTCTCTCCTACTGCAGCTCCCGCCATACCAAAAGTCGCACAAGAAAAATAGTACGAAATCATGACGAAATAGAACTTTAACAGTGATTTGTACCACTCTAAACTTGAGAAACCTCAATGTTCTATACAGCAGAATACTGCAAATTTATTCTACTATCTGAATTCAGCGGTAAGTATTCAAGCTAAACCCAGGTAGTTTCTAAACCAGTAACGCCTTGTAAAAAATCACTTTACTCGCGAAAGCAAATTCAAATTTGTACGGTCGAAATCTTAATATAACGTCGAAATGCCCCGCTTAACGCACAACGGACGTTAAGGTCAGACCCCCTCCCCCCCCTCCCCCCTTAACGTCCACCCATTGTTTTATGCTTTTATAAAGTCAGAAAAAAAACAGTTATGAAATACACGGGAGTTCACTTATAAACAAAGTATAAAACAAGCTTACAGCTTTAGTAGCTGCAACTGTACAGTCAGTCAGTACCTCGAATTCCCGTACGAGCTCATTTCGGACCTTGACTAAACTAAAATACTCATTATGTCACGACTATAAAACTGAGTTTCACTTACCTGGAGGTTTGACTGAGGTATTTCATGATACTTCTAATCAAAAGACCTTGTTGAAATTTCCGGGAAATTCAACAGAAATTGCGCTCTATGTAGATCTAGCTGACTGGAAACGTTTGATTAAAAAAATGTACTTCTACTGATGAAAATGTGTTTGTTCTGAATGCCCCACACTAACGTCCATGCCCTTACCCCCACCCCCTAAACGTCCGTTGTGCGTTTAGCGGGGCATTTCGAATATGTCGACGGCCCCTAATCACTCCAACTGACAGTTATCAGTTGCAGATTAGATATTACTTAACTTTGATTTGAAGGTAAGTGGAAATCATATATCATTTTATTTGTTTTATAAGGCAAAATGGCTCCCAAATCTATGTATTTTTGAGTGAAATGACTGGGCCGATAATTGAAGTGAGTCACCGGTTATCGATATGTAGGCTTTTGTACGCAATAACTTTGATATGCAAAGGTAGATAATTTTGAATAGATTAGTACATAATATATATATTTAAAAAAAAAAACGTGCATGAGATCGTAGCCGGAAAAAAATTTGCTGCAAAGCAAACTGGAGTAAAAAAAATTGCATGCAGCTTGAGAATCCCCACCCCCCCCCCCCCCCCCCCCATAATTTTTCTAATGGTCCGTCCCTAAGGAGTTGTTCACTGCTTATAAATAAGCTTAGCGAAGCATATCACTTGACGCTAACCAGTTTCTAACTTCCCTGTAACCATGCTTGCTGCCAAAATCTGGCCTACCAGTTTTCCATCAGTGCTGGTATCTTGTTGATCTGGGATTCAACCCGCAACAACGCCTGCTGTACTGACTGGTCAGAGACCACAGCCCTGCTGCACTGACTGGTCAGAGACCACAGCCTGCTTCATCTCCTGCTGTACTGACTGGTCAGAGACCACAGCCCGCTTCATCTCCTGCTGTACTGACTGGTCAGAGGAAGCAAGGGGCAGTGAGTATTCCGTTGATCCAACTTCCTATAGAGGTACTTGAAGACATGTTTGCAGAAGATTGAATATATAGAAAATGAAGCTGGTCAGTTGGCAATGTTTATGTTGCCACTTCGAATATTCCTATGTGAACTATAGGCAGACAAAAACCTAATGATGACACTGTACGAAAGGATCTGATGTACTTTCTGGAGATAATTGGAAGACATGCTGCCGAGAGCACTCAGTTATCCTTTGTTCACTGTATCAGATCTGGACCTGGCAGCTGATGTTCTATGGCTCGAGCAAGCAGCAGAAGTTAGCCGTGGGTTATATTTACCCTTAGTTGCCTTGACGGCGACTACAGCATTCTTGTGATTGAGAAAGCAGTGTTGATGAAGAACTCCATCTTTCAACGATTAGATACCTCTGAGAGCTCTTGTTGATGGAACTGCATTGAACAACATGCTACGTTCTTATTTGGGTGAATTATATTCACTGACTGTCTCTTTGACGCTAGTGAGAATCATGCCCTCCTCATTCGTACCCAGGGATATCATTGTTACCTTGCTTTTACATGAAGTGATCCTCCTTGACAGTCGTAAAACAAGACCACCTCATCTGTCACCACTAGCGGGATTGCTCTACAGAGAGAATCGCACGCCAACCAACATTTTGCAGCTGCGAGTGTTCAGAAACAGGGCGTAAAGAGTCAACCCATCAATGTGGAAGAGGCACCTGACGTGGAAACGAAGAAGGATTTTCAATGCAGTTTAGAAGACATTTGGGCGGGAGATATAGCCGATGACACCACTGTTTGGAACCGTCACTGCCAAGGACCTACGTACCTTAAAGATCCCAGGAACAGATAAACGATTCCGTTATCAATTACATAGCGTCCTTCCAATTACATATTAGCTTGATACTAACATCCAAGGCATGGTAGACATCAGTGCGAAATGTGCATATTATACCAGATTCATCTTCACCATTCACTGTCCAGGGGCACTGGTGGTGTATAGTTATAGACTTGTCATCGAAGTTCTACAGGGAATTTGATTCTCTCTGTCAGGATAGAAGCAGGTGCTGCTAGATTTGTTCCAGAAAGTTGGCACTGATATTTCGGAATTCAGGCACTTGAGTCTTAAGAAAGAAAGAGGATTCCTTCTCAGGGCAGAGCCAAACAGACTGCGGGCTGTATCTTCTCTGTTTCATGGCTACATTTGCATCTGATGTAGATATGTTCTACGACCATGTTGATGCAGTTAGCATGAGGAAGTCCTTTGCCACTATTATTCTGCATGACAGGAAGGAAGAGTTTGGATAGGGGTGTAGATGGTGTGCCACAGGGCTAGGCTCGCGCTCTTATACAGACTGCTAGTGTTGCCAGTCCAGCACCACCTGAACAGCTTGTCGATGATCCCAACAGTCTATCGCAACCCCTGAAACCAGAAACATAGATTCTTGTGACGGAAGCGACGATGATCTCAACAGTGTTCCTCTGCCTATCGCAGCACCATCACCATGTCCGTATGGGTATGGGAAGCAAACTCAAACTTGTTTCAAACTTTTCGGCTAAAGGCTTTGTTGTGTGCTAATGGTAACACAGGTAGTTTATGTTTGGTGGTTATTATGATAAAGGCCTTTCAAAGTCCAACGACGTCTATATGTTTTTAAGTAAAATGGTTTGTAAGCAGACCAAATCCCACTTGTAACGCGTAACATGTTGAGTGACGCCAAAATATAAATTAAAAAAATCCACAAAAACGGTAAATTCAAGGAAAATAATTCAACTCAATGACAACACAAGAGAAACTACATTAGTGAAGGGTTTTAATATGTTCACTTTATTGTGTAGTCTTCAGCATTTTCAGGCACATTTTCCGCTAGTAAATGCTGAATGCTACGGTCAAAGCTATTCTTGCGACCACTCTCGTAAGCGACCAGTGGAATGCTGAAAAAGCTGGAGAACGAAGCCGGCAATCTTCTCCATACAGTACCAACAGGTCTCGGTCACGTGGCCCACAAGGGGAATGGCCGACCCAGAACCACCGCTTTTCTAGCCTCACAACGTATCACCAAGGAGGCCGGCAGTGCCCATGAATCTTGGGGCCCCTGCAGATACTGCGGTTCCTTTGCAGATTGGTGGTGCGAGTGCCCAACCAAGCTCGCTAAAAACTGTCCCGTTGGAAGCCTTTACAGCTCTACTCCCCCATTCCGTCCAAACTGTTTCTAAGGGTTCATGTTGGGCGTCACTCAAGGTTGATGCCTCTAAAGCTCTTGGATGCTACGCGATGTTTCTTCCGGATACCTGTAACAAGGATTTACCAGTTTCCGGACGGCCTACTCAAGGAACTCCTAGCCCAAGATAGGTACACTTTTAATTCGTCTGATGAATAGTTCTTGAAATGTATTTTACATGAGTACCAGCTAAGGATAGCTCCCCTTGTACTTAAGTATTGTCTCATCTATATTGAACACAGAGATAGACCATGAGGCTTTATTACCTCCTATCATAAAATTAGAACAGCATAAATTTGTAGTATATAAATTAAATTATGTGATTACCTTTGAAACAACAGTTGAATCACAACCTTTACTCCTGGGTTTTGTTGCAGGGAGGGGATTCTCTATGGATTCTGGTACATTCTGCATGGTAAATAAACTAAGTTTAATTGCATACTTATTAACAAACAAAAAAAGAAAACATGTTTTATAGATCTTGAGGCAAGCCAGACTGATCAGGCATAATACATATTTAGCATGTACATGTACTGGTATTTGTTTCCAGCAGGAGCCCATTACCAGGAATGTACCTATGTGAAGGCCATCCTGTACCGCTCGAAACGAGCAACAGCATTGGCTTTCCCAATAATACAAAACACACAAACCTTTAGAACGTGCAGTATAGAGCTACAGTATAATGGGTGCAATCAGAATACAGGTCTCAAGCAGTACAGGGTTACTGCTATGCGATGGGTACCGGCCACAGCACAGTAGACGATGTTGCTATTTATAGATATCCGATTCCCTAGAAATTTAAAATGGTTGCCATGGTTGCTTGTGCTGGGGAAAATGCACACTCTCCTGCATAGGAAAATAGCTGTGTGAATGCATAATGAGAAGTAACATTTCGTCATGTGATTGGTTTAGTGCAGGTATCCTTTGCCTACTTTCGCAGGAAAAACAACGTTAAAAATAGCTACATCATCTGTTCTACTGTTGGACATACCTAATCTGGGAGATGCATGCTCCTGGTAATGGGCTCCTGTTTCCAGACAATTTAAGTGTTCTCTATATGTACATGCAATTAACTGCAATAATATTATTGCTCACAATTGTTTTAAACTGTATACTGTACATGTATTTGAGGCTTTGGCAATAACTCAACAAAACAAGACAATAAATTATAATCCACAGATAATAATAATAATACATTAATTTATTGTATGTACTTAATAAGCTTAATACTTACTGTAGCAGGCTTTGCAGTAAAGGCTGCCACCTTATCTTTCAACCCACTGATCACTGAAAATAATAAGAGGGCATGAACGAATTCTCCAATTATATCCAGGAAAAAAAGCTGATCAGGCTAAATCATGGTTTACCACAATACATGTAGTTATAAGTTACATCTACATAGACAGTGTAAAATCCTGGTATTAATTTAATTTAAAGCCCTGTATGGCTATAATTATACAACTTCATATAAAGGGGATATGTCAGGGGGATTATTATCTCAGTTGTCATGATAAGGTTTACTGAAATGGAGCATGACTTATACATGAACTGAGTAAATTTGCATTTAGTGCTTACTTTTGTTCAGCAGACCAATCTCCTGCCTGTTCCTTTCTACTGACATCTGACAATTCAGACAATGCTGAAAAAATGCACATAATAATTATTTGTGTTAAGATTGTAAACAATACAGTTTATTTACTCCACTTCTTAAACAGTTTTGTAAAACACCTCATTGTTTTTTGTACTGTGTATGCTAATTTAGTCTGCTGCTAGAATTAAGCCAGTACATTTTTCGTTTGACGTTTAATGTTTATATGTGATTGTGTGAATGTATATCATGTGTGTACCTTTTCCAAAATTATTCTGTTTGAACACTAAATGACTATAGCATTTTAATCAGAACTATCCTAATTATATTCTACTTGTACTGTAAATGACAGTTGAACATATATTTATACAATTAAACTGAATGCTCCAAGTCAAACTCGCTTAGTCAATGGGTAAGCGATTACTGGGTCAAAAATCGAGCGTGAGAATCGAAGCGAGAGGCGAGTTCGACTTGTTTCACTTGCAGGAAATTGAATCGGGGGATTATGTTATGGTGCGAAAACAAGTTTCAGGGGCGGAGGTTACATTTCGCTCCTTTGACAAACTCTTTCCGAGTACAATCAAATTGTAAATACCACATCCACGGTCGACTGACTTGACACGTCAACATACAATGCCTGAAGAATTGACGCTTTGTGATTGGGATAAGCCATGCCTCCGGTCGAAAAATCAACTGGTAAATTTGGCGTGCTGCAAGTGGGAAAAGTCCTTTGTACGGGGAGCTAAGAAGGACTTTGAGAAAGTCTAACTGAATGTCACCATGTTTTAATAATTTACATGAACAATTCTCCCTTGCTCAAATTTTGGTTAGGTTTACTTGAACTGGAGTGTAGCAGCGAGGAGGAAAAGTTACACTCGTGTTCCATTTGAGTGATCTGAGTTCTGCTTATCAAATCTTTTTGCTTTTTCTGGATTTGGTCCAAAGATGCACCTGATTTGCTTCTTTCTTTTGCTGCTTTACCCTTCTTCTGCAGCTTCTTAGAAGGCTTACATGCAGTTCCTGGGGATGGTTTCTTGGCCTTCTTAGCTTTAGGCTCCTTACGTGTAGATTCATCAGGAGTCTGAGGAGTAAGATACAACCTCTCTGCGGCAGCTTTGGTTGCTATGTAATAAATCATCAGGGCTGACTACTTCTATTGCCTGCCTTACATGTAAGTGCTTACTAGGATTAATAAATTTGCCTTAAATTATTTATTGTCGGTTTTTTTAACGTTTTTACCATTAGAAAAGTGAAGGGACTAGGACTTTCAGGAGGAGCACAATATGTTTTTCTACCCCTTTCTTGTGTAACAATATGATGGTATTTTTTGTTACTGTGTCTTTATCAATTCCAAGCCTGGCCATCCCCCCCCCTTTCCCCCAGGCATTTATGGGGCATTTGAAAGTTTGTTTTTAGAACATTACAAATGCCTCACCATGGGGTCAGCTCAGCTGTCTAATGCCCGACCGTTAGGTCAGTAAATTTGATATTTTGTGTGGTGAAATAGGCCTTGTTTAGGTAAGTTTGAATAGTTTATTATTTGTCTTCTATTTCAACAAATGCCCCACCCCCTGGATTGATAGGCTGACAAATGCCCCATCCTTGCGCAGGGGTGGGGGGAATGGGCAGGCTTCGATTTGATAGAGACATAATAGACCCTTTCAGCGTTCCTGTTTGTTGCCCCATTTCAGACCATGTGACAGCTCTCCAGAGGATTTAGTGCTTTGTTTTCCATTTATAGAAATTGGTACATTTCCTCTTGGGATACAGAAAAACAAAAACACATTACTCAAGAGTAATGTCATGTGGTCTGAAATGGGGCAACAAACAGGCAAGCTGAAAGGGTCTATTGCAGGATTTGTTTTATTCACTTCTTGCTCTGCAGGAATTTGTTGTTTATTTTTGGAATACCCCCTTCCCCACCACCACCCTTCACTTCTAAAGATGCATCTCTAAGTAGCAGGATCTGATGTCAATTTCATTAGTTTGAGAACTGTAAATGTGTGCAGTTTGATAGATGGTACTGTGGGGGGAGGATCGTTTACTGCAAATATCACACAAAGGGTGGAATTACGTGCCGTGTTGCCCATTATGAATTAAGACCTTATAATCACATTGAAACAACAATGTTTACATTTAAATGCTCCTACAAATGTAGCTATAGCATTATTATTGATCGACAGTTTGAGTTCCATTACTATGAAATGGATAAATAATGAGGGACCTGCATCTGAAATGCTTACCTGCAGTAAGTTCGATAGTTCCAGCAAATGCCTTACCACAGCTAACAGTCATTATACGCTCTCCCTTCACAAACTGCACCAAAGTGCCATCTGCTTTTGATATGTTCTTTGATGATATGGGGTCGTAGGTGTTTTGGGGCTCATCCCATAGAATGATGTACCAGCCTTTAATTCAATTTTTAAAAATGGACAAAAATAAAATACCAATTTTGTAAGCATGACTAATAACAGCAGTATCCCACTAAAATATAAGCTTAATTTAAGCTGGAGAAATTGCAGAATACCCCCTCAAGTGGTTCATTAATAATTCATAATTTTCTCAACTTTTTCATACAAACCTTCTAAAAACCTAACCCTGAAATAATAAAAAAACCTAACCATTTTCTACCCAAAATCGAGTCCAAATACACCTGAACGAAAGTGGAGAATTTAGCGATCTTTTGAGTGGAGGGGGTATTCTGCAACTAAGCCAGTCCACATACCTATTTTTCTTGTGAAAGAGGTGTGAATTTGACCTTGAATTTCCCCTCGTACAACTACTACCCAGTGCTACTGATTAATATGACATCTCCTAAACCCCTGTGCTGACTGTGGGGAGACATAGGTAACAACAAACAGCAAATGCCAGCCAGCACAGAAAGGAAATAGGATAAGGTCGCGTTACGAGACGAGAATAAAGCTCTGCTAACAGGGGTTATCTCGTACAATTTTGGCTTAATTCCCCCCATAGAACACACTGACACCGCTTGCTTGTTTGGCTAAGAGAGAAGTTTATTAAAATGCGCGGAAAACAATCCGAGATACAAAACGTGAAACATCGGAAGATGCAAACAATAAACCTCTCTGCCACCCATCAGTGTCTACGTAAACTATATAGGGATGGTGGGTGGGTAAAAATTAATCAAAAGCAATATAACCAATGCTATGAGAAATGTACTATAGATTGAGTAGAACGAGGACGTGTTATCGAAGCTAGAGTGAACGCAAAAATGTGCAATACTATACAGGGTGTGTTCTATATGAGCAATTAATCCCTTTGAGAATGATTAGCATCCACAAAGTAACGCAATTAAATAACCGTTGATTAAAACAAAACCTACGGCCGGGAGCAACTTTCAAAAGACTACAGCTGAGACTACTGAGTCATGCCAGGCAGTCGAAACTTTAGCAATAATTCCTTTGCATTCCCACTTCCCAAGTTGCCTGATACGTCCTCCAGCTGAGGAAAAGGATCACAATTGCTTATCAAGGACAAGGGGAAAAATGCCAAAGCCGGCTTGTGAAAATCCAAGATGGCGGTTCGGAAAGAAAGCGAAAGAGGGGATCTCCTCTTGTGAATTATTATTATTAAAATCGCCACCAGTACTTACTTACTTGTTTCATTAGGTCCACTTGATTTGCTGCCGACTTTAGTTTCTTTCAGTTTCAGTGGCAGTTGTCGTTTTCTTCACATACTGGTCGTAAGGAGAGAATTAAGCTGAACGATTTCCTCCACTTCTGATTCACTCGAATCCGATGATATGCTTTGAGAATCCTCAAACTCCTCCTCCTCCTCGTTAAGTTTTTTTCTAAACTTTTCGCCACCCGACATAATACTTTAGGTTTCCTATAAGATTATGATTCCAATTTCGAGTTATTCTGCAATCACGTAGGTACTACACAGCCACAGGTAAAAGAGTTGGCTTTGATCAGTGTCTCGAGTTACGAAAATCCCGCTCTGTGCAAATACTCGTAATCTGATTGGAGCATACAGCCACGTGATCGAGGCCCCCGCTATGCCGCATGCTAGATACACAGTGCATCGAGTTTGTTGTGTGGTATAAAAATGGCTCCAAAGCACAAGTATAAATTATGTCAAAGTGATCCAAGCGTTGCCATCCCAAAGAGGACATTAGCACGCCTGAGAAAAAACGCACGGGCCATTCCAAATGACCTTCAGCCCGAGATTGGCAACGACGAAGCTACATGTAGCCGGGACCATGTTCAAGAAGAAGAAGAAGGTCAAGTTCAAGTCTTAAGCGAGGAAAATGCGAATGACCAGGATTGGGCTGACAGTGGCTATGAAATGCGTAAAAGTACAAGTGATCGTGAGACCAATCTAGAAGACGAAGAACTGTTCTCGTCGGTGTCAGAAGACGTAAGCTTACATGAATCACAAAACTTACGGCCGATCTTGAAAGTGAAGCTATTCATTTACCAGAGGAAAATGACTTTCGAGATTGTGATCTCAATTGTGAGTCAGCCTCAGACGTAGAAAGCGAAACTGAAGATGTACATGTAGAAATGGAAGATACTGCTACACCGATTTATCCCGGGGCCGCCATCACTGTTGACGATAGCATTTTAAGTATTATGAAATATGCCATACGGCATAAAACTACTTATTCTGCTATAAGTGATTTATTGGGCTTAATATCTCTTCACCTACCCCCCAGCAGTAATAAGGAACACTTGCGTTCTCTGTATTTTCTCAAGAAATCATTGGCTTCGAAGGCCAACGACCAAGAGCTCCTCACTGTGAAAAAATACTGCCCGGATTGCACAGTTGTCACGAAAGTCCTTGCATATCCTCTTTTGCGTTTGTGCTGATGCCCAGATGGAAATGCCAACGTGGCGTGCAGAAAAGGCTAAGTCAGATAGCTTATTGGTCCTTCCTTTGACGTCCTTGCTTGCGGCGCAATCATCGAGGATAAAAAGCGTATTCGTTCCTTCGAATAAACAAGCACATTCGCGCAGGGTGGCATCTATAGCATTCTGCGGAGGTGCTATACGAATGAAGCGCGGATCTCCACTACCGAAACCTTGGTAGGTTTTGTTGAGCATAGGTGGGACAAATCAACACGATATAATCGAACTTAAAACGAAATGGACCCCGCAACTGATCGACTATAAACTGAGTCTTTCCACAGTTTGTGGGGCCAATTATCAATGCGTTAAAGGGAATTTGCTCTACTAAGGTGTCCATCACATTAGTTATAAATATTTTGCAGCATCCCCTGTTTAATAGTTGCCTGAGCATCAGAAAGCACAAACATATGCATATTCACAAGCCCTGAGCCGTTTTGAGAAGTGCGGCAGTCTATGAGTACAGCAAACTTGTTCTCGAAGAACTTTTTATGCGTCATGGCTTCTAAAGAAAAAAATACCACATCACGAACGAGCGCGTATAAAAAAAAGGGGTGAATTAAAACTCTCATCAGTTAAAAACATTTTAAGAAGCATAAAATACATAAATTCATATTCAGAAATAAATGTTAGCTTTGAAACAAACTGTTTCGGCGCCATTTCTGTAATTTTTCTAAGGATTTGGTTGGAGTACGTTTTTGGAGAGCCATGCGTAGTGGCTAGTGTTCCTTGCTGTATATCACAACTCTTTCGTGAAAATGTGCGTCACAGTACATAGTGGGTGCTGCGCCGCAGTGATGAGGGGCTGAAGTGTTAACCACTCGGCCATCGGTGCTTCCATGATGTTCCTCCAGAATACGCTATCATTTATGCTGTTATACGAATGCTGTCAATTCAAAGTGCATGCACTTGAGCTACGTTTCCTTTAATAACTGATGCATTTTTATAAGGAACCCTGTATTTCATGTCTATGGCCTCCACTCCAGCTTGTGCTAATTTTTTTTTACTTTACAGAAATACGCTGGGCCAAAGAATGAAAGCTTGGCTGCTATGCTTGCTTGTGTACAGCCGTTATAGTACCCTGAGTTAAGGGTACCATGACGGTAATACACAAGCTACCGCTATGCAGGTAATGATGTCTAATGAGTTACCTTTGTCATAAACAAAGGAATACACTTGCGTCATTACAAATTGCTCCCAGTACGCGAAGCAGACCTATGCTTTTGTAAAGAAGTAAATAACTGGACTTTCGTATGTTGTGTATGTCGTATGTTGTGTTCGTCGTGTTTACTACCCAAACTAAGATTTTAACGCTGCAACGTTATTTAATCCAGTTCTGGACTCGGAAATTGCAAATGAAACTGTCCCAGCATGCTTTGCGGCCAAAACAGAAAGGGCGATGGATTTTTACGGGTAGAAAAGACTACCTCTCGTAAGCAACCACTTTTCCAGGTCCCGAGGGTGGTCGCTTACTGTATTTGAAGTTTGAAAATAATCTTGAAAAGGAATTTATAAGGAGTAATAGAACAAGCAAGTAATCAAGTTATTTCTACAACAATAATATTTGTTTCGTTATTCTTTAGGGGGTGGGTGGGAATTATAGAATCTATTCAACGCAGGGCAAGTACATTTATCTGTAAAACCTTGCCTCGACCTAGCTACAAATATATACAGGGATCGATTGGTGTCCTTAAACCTTTTCAGTGGCTATCAATTACTGGTTAGAATACCTAGATATAGTCTTTTTTTTTACAAAAGTCTAATGGTATTGGTATTGATATCACTAAATATGTGAACTCATGCTCCGTTCATTCCCGCTGTGCTTCCTCTGGTTTGTACTTCAGCGTGCAGCTTTCAGGCATCTGTCATTCCCAGGAGGTCCAGCTTTAGGGACTTGTACTTTTTGCACATTGTTAAAGGAGAACTGAATCCTAAATCAATCCAACGACTATATAAATGTTTATGCAAGAGAAATAAGTTCTATTTTATTTCTTTGTGGTACACGTCTAAAGAGAGGGAATACATTTTGAAGGTCGAAAATTAGCCGGCTCAATTCAGTGCTTTTCCCCCATATCGTACGTCATGCCAAGGAAAAACAACCACACCTTCAGCACAAAAAAAGCACAATTGTGCACAATTATGAGTTGCTAAGTACAGACGGCTCAATTCCTGTAATCTGTGACGTATGATACAGGGAATAATTGATCAATGTTAGGGACAATAGTGCTTGAACTGGTTTTACTATGCTTTCAATCGGATATTGTTGGGCATGAGAATGGCACAATGCAACAAAACTGTCACTGACAGTTGATAACTTTTTGAGTTTTATACATGTCATATGATTTTATTCACGGCCATTTGTGGCAGTTTTTGTTCCTCCTTGCGCTTTATAATTCTCTAGATCTGAAAATAGGAGAACAATTCGAAAAGTATTATTTCGTACACAAGGGAGGAGGGGGAGGGGGATGGGGAACGGTGAGTACCGCACAGAGTGGGGGGAGAGCGGTCAAGAACAATTTACCAGGGGAGGGGTGGGTCGTTTTTTTTTCTTTTTAATTCCACCCCCCCCCCCCCCCCCCCCCCCCCCCCCTCCCCCCATACATAAGTATCAATTGAGTGTCGTTCCAATTCAGAACTGGTATTTCATTTTTACAAGATGCTTCTGGGACCTACTATCACCAGAGTGCAAGCTGTACCCACAATTTCTAAGGGGGTGCATATCTAGGCCTGTCTCCGGCCGAGGTTTGAACTTGCGACCTCCCGCTCAACAGTCCGGAGCTTAAACACTGAGCTAACCGGCAGGCTAGTTAATATATGGTAAATATGTATATCCGCTCTTAGTTAATCAATGTATTATTTTTACGTGTTTTAGATCTCATGCACATGTTTAGTTGTGCTAAACATGTCGTAAAATGCAAGGTACCAGGTTGCAGTAACTTCTACTGGCTGGAGGAGCAGTGGCAGCACGATCGCCAATATGAGCAGTCTCATCAAGCGCAGCTAACAAACGAGGTGCAGAGGCTAAAGTGTGCCTTTTGTGAAAAGGTGAAATTTTAATAACCCTATAATATACCATATATATTGGTTTGTATACCGGGCAACGGCTTTTTTATCAGAAATTTAGGCTTCTAACCCTTGGGTTACCTAAGTTATGAGTAATCATATGATTACCATTCGACACTAACACATAACCGATTTATATTTACGACGGTAACAAATTTTCATTATTTTAACTGGAACATTTAAATGTTGTGAAAGAGCTGGTCAATATAACCAGCTTTAAATGGACACTGGCGCACTTCAGACAAACCAGCGCTTCCAACCTGAGACTATCTGAAGCACTGAGTACCAGACCTCATGATCAATACTTCGAGTAATTTGGGGGGTTGCATCTTTGATGTAGGTGTTTCAACTGTCCGACCCTTGGCACATTTCGCCCATGCACACTTCTTTTTGAAAGTCCAATAGAATGATGAGTGTGTGAGATTTAGGGGCATGATACATGTATATCCATAGTCTCCAGGAATCGTCGAGCTGTGTGTTTCATTAGTAAAGATTTGATTGGTTAGCCGTTACAATAGAGAAAAGAATGTATTACTCTACTGATCATACGCTTGTGGCGGGAACGTGAAACGGAAGTCGCCGTGGGGGTCTGCTTTAGGATTTTCTAGCTTCATTTTGCTCGCTCATTACGATTATACGCAGTGTACTCGCTGACTTAAAATGGCTGCATTTGATCCTGATATGTTTGTTGGAGAATTACACCAGAATTTATTGTGTCCTATTTGCCACTTTGTGTTGAGAAATGCGGTCTCTTGCCGTCAGGGCCACTGTTTTTGCGAAACGTGCATCCGACGACACGTGGAGGATTTTGGCAACAATCGTTGCCCCTGTGACAACTTTAATGTAGTCGACATAGCAGAAGGTATCCCTGTGCTCAACTTACGCAGGGTGATAGAGAACAGGCTCGTTAGATGCACAGAAGAACATTGCGAATGGACTGGCCCCTTAGCCGATTACAACCAGCACATGGCGACATGTGAAAGCGTCAGGGAGCCCTGTGGGTTTGACGGATGGCAGGAAAGGCCAACCCGCTTCGAAATGGCAATGCATGAAGCTAACTGTGCCCACCGGCCGACAAGATGTCTATCCTGCAATCAGATGATGAAAGAATTCGAGATTGCAGGCCACATACGTGATGTCTGTCCAATGATAGTAGTCCGATGCGTCTACCGTTGCGGACAAGAAGTGAGAAGGTAATGTGTTGTTTTACATTAACTTTTCCAGAAAAACATAGTAGAGCGACAAAATTCTACATAAACCTGCTACACCCTGTTTATAATAACATTCGTGAAGTTGTGCTATTCTAAAATGTTTGATTTATAATGTCTGAATATAAATGTTTAATTTCTATTCAGCACGTAACCTTAGTAGCATTGGATCAATGTCTGAACTTTCTCTGTATTTAGGGATTCTTTGAGTCGCCACTTGGCAAGCAAGTGCGGGAACCGCGCATACAAATGCCGAGTTCCCGGCTGCGAATTCACCAGCCGTGCATCAGAAATGCAACAACATAACGATGCCTCACAACGAACCTACATTTCTCTTCTTTGGTTATCTCCACAGAGGGGAGATGCGGTAAGTTCTAGTTCTTGACGAAGGAAAACGTGTTTTTTTTCAAACAGCGATTCACTATTATACTGTTTGACAAAGCTTAATAGGCGGGTCCAAGTAGACCTAAAGTCTTAATTTCAGTTTGTGTGGCGTATTTTGTGGCCGTGGTAACACGGCTTTTTCAAAGAAGCCGAAGTATGGTTTCGAGCGTTGTTCCTTTAGGACATTAGACACTCAAAACGCCAATCAAGTGATCTACTGCAGTATATCACATTTCAGCGTTCGCTTCAAATTTATTCTTGCGGCAGGTAAAGTCACAACACGAATTGTTACATATGTGGATAGGAAACAGCTGGCAAGCGCAGCTAAGACTTTGGTAATGCCTTTTAGAGGGTTAGATAAAGTTACACTCACACTGCTTGTAGGGCAGGGTCTTTTGGATATGGGATATGTGCGAATGAAGCAAACTCACTCGACGTAATTTGGTAGGGATGATGTTGAGGTTCTAAAGAAGTTTTAAGTTCTCCCTGGTTTGCTTGATAACGCCAATAATAGTCAGTGTTCAAATCAAACTCATGCTATAGACATATGAACCCCAAACACTGGTGTAGTTATATGTGTGGTAGTTAATTGAATACAACACTAGGTATTGTGTGAGATAGTGTGTGTATTGTTTACACGAGTACATGCTTGAATATTGAAAGTAGACAACTCCCAGCTTGCAAAAAGATATTAAAATAATCATGTTTTTCTACCTGGTTACAAATGCATGGGAGGGAGGGTCTCAGAGGTGTGAAGTTCTTGCTGAGCCAATGCTAGCGAGTACAAGTGATGCGATCTACTGATAGTATAAATATTGGTTTCTTGACATACATTTATTTACAGGTACCGCACATGCAAATATAGTTGAGTCTGACCTCTTTGATTAAGTTATGCAAGAACAATATTTTATTAATGCATGAAGCTAAACTTTCATCATTTGGGTAATGTTGAGTTATTTTAAGACCACACCAGCTACATCATGTATTGTTCGTTTATACTGCTGACAGTTTTCTCATAAATAGTGACAAAATGTATTTCAGTTTGGAAATTAAAACTTGATTGCCGTCTCATCGTCATAGCTTGTTGTTTTACACATTCGTGAAATATTATTTGGCTTAATCCCACATTTATTTAAAATAAAAGAACCAGAAAGAAGTTTGCAAATCGAAAGGCGACAATAAGAGAGAGTATGTTACATCTGCAAATACTCCAAACAAGCCTCCGAAGAAAAAGACAACGTCAAGCTCTATACCAAAGGCGAATGCAAGATCAAGGCTGTCATTTTATAGCAAACAAGTAAGTAAGTTCTAAAACAGTCTTTCAAATTCATGAATAGAAAGTGTGAAATTCAGAACGTTTATTTCGTAATTACATGTACAAATGAGTATGATTTATTTTTTAATACATGGTTTGTTTCATATCAGGCTGCTCAACGCCTTGTCACAAGAGCAAAAGGAATACAGTCTTCGCCAAAACAACTTACCTTCCTAAAGAGAAAAGAATGCCATGGTCCAAAGATGAATATTCTGCCCTTATCCAGTTTATTGCTGTTCACCGAGACTTACAACCAACAAATAATGAATGAACAAGTATGAGGGAAAATCATGATTACTGGCACAAGTCTGGTGAATTTATTTATGAAACTACACCATCAGATGACCTGCATAGATGATGTAAGTTCATGAATATCTTATCAAACTTATTATGTTAACCTTCTAAAATGATGTCAGCTTCAGTGGCAAGTGCAGGGAGAGGGGGAACGGAGGGGAAATGGGGAGAGGGAAGGGAAGGTATTATGAATTATTCCTTACATTCCCAAATTATAAATCCAATTTCACTGCTATTTGACAATTTCTCAGTTGTCAAAATCAACCAATCAACTTCTTTGTTTCCGTCTGACCATTTGTATCTAGACGAGTTTAGTACAAATAAACGTACCAGAACATTTCATATATAGTCAGATTGATTATCCCGATCATCTGAGCCCGGTTGTTCAAACCAAGGGTAAGTGCTACCCCTGGGTTGAATTGCTGAACCCAAGGTTTAACTGTATAGATTACAATTACAGATTTAGCGTCATCCTGTCCTTGGTTTGAACAACTAGGTCCTGCCTAATGCCTATACCGTACCCTTGATTATTGCCTTTATTTTTCTGTATTCCGAGAGGGAATGCATAAGTTTCGAGTACTAGCTTGAAAACAATGCACTGAATCCTCTGGAGAGTTGTCACCTTTCTCCTTTCAAACATGTAAGGTACATTTTCATGAATTAATTATTTCTATGTTTTCCTTCAATTTTACAGCTAATTCCATCCGAAGGGGAGTACTGCATCTGAAGACAAAGTATGGTTCAGTTGAGAATGCAGAGAACGAAATTGGTCTTACTGTCGACCATTACTTAGGTGACAACGAGAAAGAAGATGAAGTTGTAAAACAGTGTAACAATGATCAACTTAAAGTGGTTCCTGGGAGTTTCAAGAACCTTGTTCTAACAAGAGCTCAGAAGCTGGAACTTATTCACTCTTGTGTTTCATTACTAGACATAAAAGACAGACTGAAATGTTGTGAAGATGTTCTGTTAGCTCAACAAAATGAAAGTCCTCCTAATGGAATTGAGAACTACTATGTTTAAGGAAACACAAGTTGATCAACAATCTCAAATGGACACACTGGGTAATTTTCTAGATCAATTATACTTGGATTTATCTGTCCAACATGGTATAACAAAATATCCTGGTAATTCTACAAGTATGCCTATAAAGGCCATGAAGCGTCTTCAGGGTGAGGGAAAACCCAATCCAGTGAAATGTTAACATCGTCCAAGCACTTCAACGATTGGTTACCGATCTGTACAACTGGACAGGATGCCATTTGGCTTGATTGATTACATTACCCAGTTCTTTACATGTACAGATGTTAGGCAGGTAAGATTGACAGAACTACACACTGCATAATATAGAGTACTTACAGAATACCCTGCCACACCTGCTAATATATATATATACCTCTTTAGCTTGGCTCAATGTTGTCCCATTTCAGATCAGGTGACTATCCCCTTGGGCATTGTTTCTTTTATTTCTCGTCAATGCATGACAAGTTACATTCATTTGATGTGGAAATGTTTCGATCAAAGAATATTGAGCCAAGCTAGAGGTATATAATAATGATCAATTTTTCAAAGTTTCCCATCCAAACTCTTAATTTTAGA